>JMFS01109812.1:0-29410 GCA_000699545.1 Podiceps cristatus
CCCCCAAACCCCCCCCCTACTTAAAGCCTTTATAAATGTTGATATCTGCAAGTCTCTCGTACAATTTCATGATGCAATCAATATAGTAGGAAATAATTATTTTTCTGGATCGATTTTAATTTGATTTCTGAACTATCAAATTAGGATAAGAAATATGGTAGGACAAGAGGGGGGCCCTGTATATTCCTTACTTTGAGGAAGGTCTATATGAATTTTAGCAGCAGAATAGCACTATCCTTACTTCTCATAACTTTACATGCATATTGTAGCTCTGTAGTTTAATATCCCATTAATGCAGTTCCCATCAGCTGCTAATGTGTAGATTTCTGGATTTTAACTTCTTAAAAATCACCCCAGGTGTGCACCACTCTCCCCTCCCTTAAAATGTTCTGTACGTACTATGCAGCTCTTAAGCACTGTTTTATGTTGTAGATATACATGTAAAAGAGCTGCTGAAATTAGGACAACCAGATATTCAGCTTTTCATGAAGTAACTGAATGCAATACCCGTCTTCAGTTAGAGAAAATGGCTGAAATAAAACCCCCACCCCCATCTAATAGTATTTCTACTCTAACACTGTTGTCTTAGTTTTCTGGAGGGGGAAAAAAAAAAGGCAGACTGCTTGAGTTAATGTGCCCCTAGTAGGGGCTGTTAGTGACATTCTTGCTGGTGTTGCTATGCCTGAATGTCCCCTGAATGGTAACAGGAGCTTCCTGCCTAAGCAAATTCAAAAGGAAAAACCCTGTTCTTTGTTAACTGGAGTTTAGCTACCTTTAGGCAGTCTGTTTTCTTTAGCAATTGAGTATTATATTTCATGCATCTTTTGGAATTTTCTTATTTTGTCTGCTGTTGCTTATTTGTCCAAGTTAGGTTCTTGGTGTCCTGGTGCTATCAATTACTGAAGAAGTAGATTTCTTGGTCTTGTTCCTCCCTTCTTATTTTTATTTCTCCTCAATATTTAAATAATTTCATTTAAGGAAAAAGGAAGTATATATAGTGAAAGCACTTTTTTAAGGGGGTGTAGGTGAAGATAACTGGTAACTATTTTATATTTGGAATTAAATGCAGGAGTTTCAGTAATGAATTCCTCAGACATCTAGTAAATGTCTGTTTCCTTCCCTATTCATTCCAAAATGGACAATTTCAAAGAAATGGAGCAAGCCTGTATATGAGAGGAAAGAAAAAGAAAGCTGTTAGTTCAAATTTTCTTAGCATGGGGGATGTTCTTTTTTGGATTTCAGGTGATGTAATGTAGTCCTGCAAAATTGTGGAAATGTATGTGTTTTGGGGAAGGTGGGGTACTAAGCTTCTTATTCTCAATTACAAAATAAAAGCTGCATTTTCAGGATTTGGAACAGGTGACATTAGTTAAACCTGTTAGCTACTAAATCAGGTAAGTTTTTTCTTATAAAGAAGATACACTGCATCCTGCACAACTTTTGATGGGATGATGATGGGTTTATGTTTAGGTACCAGAAACTAACTGTTTAGAAAGTCAGCTTAGAAAATCTTCATAGAGCAGATGCCCTTAATGGAGATCAGTTATCACTACAGGTTGTTTTCTAAACTGTTTCCCTTCCTGCAGATGTCACGTGTGTCTTACAGATGTCCTACATTTAGTTAGTTCTTGATTTTTTTTTTTTCACCTAGATCAGAGTGGTTGAGTTGTAGGGGACCTCTGGAAATCATCTTCTCTGACCCCTCTGCTCAAAGCAGGGTCAGTTAGAGAAGGCTGCTCAAGGCAGTGGCCAGTCGGATTTTGAGTATCTTGAAAGATGGAGGTTACAGAACTTCTCTGGGCAACCTGTTGTTGTGTTTGACTACACTCACAGTAGAAAATGTTTGGGGGTTTTTTGGTCATTTTTTTTTCTTTCTTCTTAAGTAGGTTTTTGGATTTTTCAATTCACGCTCATTTCCTCTTCCCCAGTCATTGGATACCAGTATGAAGAATCTGCCTCTGTTTTTCTTTCCCCCTCCCTCATCAGATAATTATATATGTTGATACAATCTCCCTAAGTCTTCTCTTCTCAAGGCTAAACAATTCCAGGTTTCATAGCCTTCCCTGAATGACAGATGCTCCAATCCTTTAGTTGTCTTGTGGTCCATTGCTGGATTCACTCCAGTATGGCCATGTCTGTCTTGTACAGAGGAGCCCACAACTTGGCTGTAGGGCTCCGGATGTGTGCCACCGGTGCTGAGCAGAGAGGAAGGATCACTTCCCTCAACCATCTGGCAACGCTTCTCCTAATGCAGCCCAGGATGCTGTTGGTCCCCGTTGCTACAAGGGCACATTGATGGCTTGTGTTCAACTTGGTGTTCAATGGAGCCTCTAAGGCATTTTCTATAAAGCTGCTTTTGGGGTGATTGCTCCCCAGTGTGCTCTCTGCTTATTTATCTATCCTGTTGAGGTTCATCTGAGGTGCCTGAATGCCACTGCTCCTCCCCGCTTTGTATCATTGGCAAACTTGGTGACGATGCCTCTCTCCCGTTGTGTGGGTCACTAACGAAGATGTTAAACCCAGTATCAACCCCCTGACATATACCACTGCTGACCGGCTTCCAGCCTGACTTTGTACTGCTGGTTACAACCTCACAGTCCACTCATCTAGCCCGTATTTCATTAGACTATGAGGAGATTTATGGGAGATGGTGTTGAAAGCCTCACTAAAGGTGAGATAAACAACATCCACTGCCCTCCTCTTGCCCACTGAGCCAGTCATCTCATTGTGGAAGGCTGCTGTTGCTGATACCATGATTTGTTCTTCTGATTTGGAGGTGATGATGGCATTTGTGTATTGCTTGTGTTAAAATCCATGATTTGTCTAAGTTTTCTCTTGAGGAAAAAATATGGGAGGCATTAACTACGCAAACCTGAATTTTGTGAGTTTTGCTGATAGTAGTAAAATACTTTTGTCCTGAACATTTTTTAAATGGTTATCTAAAGAGCCTTCAATGGGATATTGTGGAATTAGTCTACCTGAGTTTACAGTTTGTATCCCAAGATTTAATATCTTTGCTGCTGTTCAAGTTGGTATCCAATTTTTGTTTGAAGATCATGACTTGGAGAAATGGGTACTTTTCAGCAATGACCTGTAAATAACTACGTAGCCATAATAAACCTGGCTTCTGTTAGCACTTGCATGTATGCTACATTGTTGTATGTAAGGGAGGAAAATATAGTATCTTCAACTTCCAAAGCTGAGAAACTTATAATGTAAACTTTTTCTTGTTTGTTGCAGGTTTATGGAATCTTGCTTCTCTTTTTTCAAATTTATGTTTGTTTGTGTTGATGCCCTTTGCCTTTTTCTTCCTTGAATCAGAAGGATTTGCTGGCTTAAAAAAGGTAGGAAAATACTGTTAAATACAGATTAACTACAGTATATATTCCATGTTAAGCCCTCATTTCTGATGAAACTGAAATTACAAATTTGTGAGGATTTGGTGCTGGGATGTGTATGCTTATGTGAATGTGTATATACAGATGCATGCTCTTGTAAAAGCAGGTGAAGAGTGTATACAGTGTGTGGCTGGGAGTAGGCTTAAGCGTGTGTGTAAAAAAATCCCTGGAAAATCATGTATACTGAGATCAAGAAAATGACTTAACTTGTCTTTTTGTAATATCAAAATGTTTTAATTGGGATATTCTTGTGAAAATGGTTTAGTTGGGATGCTAAAAGAGGAGAAGGTTCAATAAATACACTAGAAATAAAGTAACAGGGGAAGGAAGTACAGGTTTCTTATTAATGGAAAGGATGAATAAATAACAGGTGACCCAAAGATTAAGTAACAGATGACCCAGGAAAAAACAGTCTTGATTTGTGAATTTTAAAGATTACAAACTTCCTAAAGAAGGATCAGGTGTGGTCAGTATTAACAGCAATATGTTCAGAAAACTGTCTTAAATAGGTAAAGAATAACTAAAAATATTCAACTTAGTTGAATTTATCCAAGTTGAAAGGGCTGAGTATTTCGGCAAGACATGGAATTTGGCAAAGCAATTTCTGAACAATAAGATAACATTAATATGTGAACTAATGAAATATAATGAAAAAATTACTATAATGGGAGGCACAATGAAATGCATTTCAAATCATAGATATCAAATAAACTGGAATGACCGTCTGGGGACCAATTGTAGCACGTTTTCATTAGTCTTTATCATCCAAATGATTACGCTTTTGTTTTTAATGATACTACACTTGAGGGAATTCCATGCCCTTTGGATGACAGTTATTAGAAAGCAAAGGATCTTGAAAGTAGTTGGGAATCGGGAAAATGAAATGCATTAAAGATAGATGCAAAAGGCTATGAGTCATTGGTGGATCACATGTAACATAAATCAACAAGAGTATGATTGTGGTGGGAAGGAAAACACAATTCCTGGTTGTATTGACAGGGATGTGGCATGGAGGCTATGAAGTTGCTGTTTTCGTTCTTGGTGGAATTGGGGAACGCTCAGCTGAAGTACTGCATCTAGTTTGGGATTTTGGGGTTCACATAGATGCTAAAGAGAGAAAACAGAAAACAAGATACTTAAACTACAGCATGATGGAAAACTTTCAGAGGGAATAATTTGAAGAAACAGATTTTACTCTATAGGTGAAGCTAGCGGGGGGATTACATAGACCGAGCAATATAGCTGTATCAGAAAGGACTTACAGGACCCAACCAAGATGCTGTGTAAATACCTGTTTGGTGGAGCTTGGAGCTCCTGGATTGTATTGCCTGAACTGTAGACATATCCAAGTTACTTTGGTTGTTAAGTTTGATGACCAACAAGTTCAGCTTCAAAGGAATTTGATGGGTTAAATATTGTCCGTACTACTATGTTTAACTCTACTTACCCAGCTTGGATGGAAAAGCACTCTCCTCTTCTCCCATTCACTTCAGGTACCTATAGGGCAAAGAAAACTTTCAGCAACTTGGTTTGTGTTTTCAGGTGGAGACCACTCCATTTAACATTTGACACTAAGTATCTTGCCATAGCTAATGTGTATCTTTTCTTCTAAAAAAAAAAAGAGTTCAGTTAACCATTTTAGAGGGGATTGTCTCCAACCAGAACCAAGCATTCTCTCTATTAGCATACCATCTATGGTACTGCTGGTGGGTCCTTGACTTCTGGATTTCTGCTGGCTCCAACAGATGCATTATGTATCTCAGCTGCATTAAGCTTGCAGTTTACATGAAACTTCAACAGTTATAACACTTAAACTTACCATACTGGCTATCAATAGATTCCATTAAAGATAAAAAGGATTGCCATTATGTGTTTACATTTGGAAGCATTTGCAACTCCAGATGAGAGAGAACCATAATTTGTCTGCAGATGTCAGGGAAAAGATGATTGTTGGTGCTTTAGAGTAGTTTTGCTTCTTCATGGTGGTAGATGAGGTCAGATTTTTAGTATCAAAACCTGTGTATTTGGGGGGGGGGGGGGAGGAGGCGAAACCCCTTTTTGGGGGATATTTTGTTGCTTTGGCTTCTCCTGGATGTTTTTTTTTGGCATCCCAGAGGTCAAGTGTGATTCCTAGTGTGATTCCTAGTACAAGCACTCAAGGCCTTTGTCCAATGCCTATTCCACCTGGCTGCTCTATTTAAGTGTCCAAAATGGATGCAGACATATGCTGAATTGTTTACCAGATTTGAGTGGGCTGTAAAGCTCTTGGTAAGGATGTAGGAATGTCTGCTTGTATATGTACATACCTTGTCTTTGGTTGCTTTTCTTGAAGTAAGTGGCAAATGTTACTTCTGGACTGACATGGTAGTTAAGATTGACTGTGCTGTTCTGTTCAAATTCTGATGCAGATAAATGATTCTACTTGCAATAAATACTCTATATATTTTAAAGAACTACATCTCATAATAGGGTGTTTGGAATCTGGGAAAATTTATGCTTAATTGAACTCAGGATTACATGTAAGCTGTTCAGTTCTAGAATTTGTGAAGGATACTTCCCATCTTTTTGACTTTATGTAGATTTTGGCACATTGCTTATGTCTTTTCAGAGAAGATTTTGAGTCCACGATTACCTTGTCAAACTCTGGTACTTAATCAAAACCAAAAGAATTTGTTAATATTTGTGCAATTTTAAAAAAAAAAAAAAATCATGTTCATTCATCACATCAGACTAATGGGCCAGAGAGATAAAACATAATTCAAATGCTATTACTGTTAACTGGTTAAATCAAATTTTAGTGATCTCAATTTGAAAGAACATTTCTTGGCAAAACTTGCAGCATTTAGGAGAAGAGCAATCTACTGTAAATGTGAAGACATTCAATAAGGAGGTTTGGCACAGGATATATAATCTCTAATCTTTCAGTTAGGAGTTGCCTACAAGTTGTAGGGAAGGCAGCTGGTTCTAGATACTCAGCTCAAAACTTAGATTAAAAGGCTGTTCCAGTGGAAGCTTTTATGCAGGTCATCTTGAATTTGTCATAGAATTACCTTCATTATAACGAATAAATAGGTCACTTGAGATTTAGGTGTGCACAGTTCAGATATCTATTTGAAGATGTTGGAGTAAGAATTACTTGTTTCAATAGAAGTTCTGAAAATTAGTTGTTAAATGAAGTTCAGTTCTGAAATTGAATGTGTTTTGTTTTGTTTTTTTTTTAAATTTTTTAATGGATTTCTTCAGCTTGAATTGTGACAGTAATGTTAGTCATCATCACATATGGGCCTGACCCCCAAAGTTTTTAGCTATCTGTTTGAGTGTTTATCATAGATTATGCTATAGAAGTTGATTTTTATTCACTGTAATGTGAATTTTTTGCAAGCTGTGACGTTTCAGGTGGCTCATAGGTTGCTATTACGAGCTTTGTGTAACTTTGCTTTCTATGTTCTCGTACGGAAGTGTTGCCCCCTTAACTGTTTAAGTTTCATGAATCTGAATGGGTTTGATTAACCATCTTCCAATTTACTATGGCTTTTTTTTCTTGGTTGCTAGTATACTTTCTAAATGGCACATGGCCCCTCTTACAGACTCTTTTCGATTTCCCCAGGGCAACAGTTTAAAACAACCAAGGACTCGCATATTGTGCAGAGGAGAGAAATAAGGAAATTAGGCACTCACCATGGACGGATGCAGTGTTGTACTGAAAATCAACCTGATTCTCTGCCTAGTTTTTAATTAAAACCACTATGTTAATTCTAAAGGGCATTTTGGGCCTAAGGGGATTGACCGTGCCCTTTTAAAGAGCTTAAGTGCTGTTCCTTGCTATAGTGTTTTTCCATTTAATGGCAGATTTCTGTTATCAGGAAAATAATTATAAAACCAATATTGCTGGTGTATAATATATGTATGTGTACATGTCGTGTATATTTATGCACACACATTTTTGTGCACATGTGTGAATTAGGTTTTTCAAGACTATTGAAGAAATTGGAGTTCATTGTGATATTACACCTTAGCTGGTGCTATTAACTCAGCTATTAAAGTACCTGAAGAACTTTAGACTCCTGCATTGGTATTAAAAACTTTAGTCTCTCTATATTCCTCTTGTCTTCCTTTGTAGAGTCTGTGCATAAAGTTATATTACCTGTTTAGATGCTCTTTCAGTTCTTTGTCACTGGCCGCCTCAAATTCTGTAGTGCAGTTATGAAACAAAGGTGTCAACGGTGTTTCCTAATGTCAGAATTAACCTCATTCTTTATCATTCTCCCCAGAAAAGGAAAATTGTGGTATTTGCAGTTGAGCATCTGAGTTCACAGTGCTGATGTTTCCATGTGCAATAACAAACTGCACAGAAAATTACATGTGTGCTGCTGTGTGAAGGAGGCAAGCGTTTCTGAGGAGATAATTGCTATACCTTGTCATGACCTTTAAAATATGCTTTCTCTTGAAGTAACTTCAACTGAAATTTGTATTTGTTTGAAGTTGACAAAGATAAAGATGTTTAGAAGTAACTTCCTTGTAAGAAAATACAAATAGTGCAATTTACCACCGTGAGAAACTGGAATAACTAGGTATTGCATAATCATGAGTGTAGAGTTTTAAAAAGACTTTATGAAGTATTTTACCTTAATACTGATCTTTGAACTTGAAGTCATGGCATAAAGTTTAACATGAGCGACAGCAACATCCTGACCAATTATCCAAATTATCCAGACATCCCAAAATGTTCAGAACACAACACACAGAGTCTCTGGATTAAGAGGTTAACTCCTGGAACATCAAAAGAAGTGCATGATAATAAAAACAAATAGTACAAAAATTTGAGGTAACTTCCTTGCTTAATTAATTAGGTAGACCAGGTGGAAGCGAAGAGGCCAGAGCTGGTGCTCAGAATGTCTATAAAGCTGAGCAACATGACAGCACAATGGAGGAGGAACAAAGATTTTTTTAATATACTTCTATCCTGTGTCACAGTTTGAAATTGTCCTGGTTTATGTCCCTTTTGGCAAACTTACATAAAAGTGACCCTGTACTGTATTTTATGACCAGATGACTTTTTTCCCAGTGGCTAATTTGTATCAGACCCCCATCTTAAAGAGACACAGAAATGAGTAGGAAGTCCAAGCCGGTTTGTCTCAATGAGCTTTCATTGCATGCTTTCATTATTTTTGCTCGTTTTTGCCACTGATCATCCATAAATTGTTGGAAATGAGTGATTAAGGAAGTGCTGCTTAGTGTTAGTGGCACATGCACATTCTTGGTATGTTTTTTTGTGGGTGAGAGGAAATCGCGTACTGCACAAACAAAAAGGAAAACTCCTGCTGGGAACCTTTCAAGGAAATTTAACTTGCATAATGTTTTGATCTTGGTGTTTATTACAGAAAATAAGAGTAATATTTCACCAGCTATTGTTATGTGTCAGTTAGTCTCTCCATCTGCTTGCCTTTCCTTGATATCTCTTCCCAAATTCTCATTGAGTTTATTTTAATTAAAAAGCCACTTAAATGTAGCAGTTTGTTCATCCACTTGAGGCAGGTGAGATGAACCAGTGTTCCAAACAGTTTATTGCATAGCGCTTGCTACTGTATCAGGGTTTGTCTTTGACTGCAAAGTCCTGCCCGCGTTCGCAGCTGCAGCTTAGACCGTTCCAGCAAAACCTGGTGTGTAGGTTCCCCTCGAAATAGTTCAATGCAGTGGCTTCTGCTTTTAAAAGCAGCTATCTTCCCTTCCCCTCTTTCATTGGAGTATGGCTTTTTAAAGTGTGTTTTATGAATAAAATGACTTGTTTGGGAAGGGAGTGAAGCATTGAAGCTTTGCAAAAATACAATTACTAGCAGTTTTTGAAACTGCCTTTTTTGCTGTAGAGGGAAGCTATTGTTAACTTGCCGAGCAGCCACAGTGTGTACGTCGTCCATCTCAGTATTTGAGTTGATTTGATGCACTCTGTATTTATCGATAGCAATGACTTCCTAGTCACATTACTTTATAAAACGACTGAATTAAGCTTAAGTTTCTGATGTGTTGGAGTGCATTGTATTTGCAAACTGTAGGTAACTAAACATACTAACAAACATAAATGAAAAAGTAAACCTGCCGCTTTTTCCTTTCTTGGTAGGTATGGAAAGTCTAATTTCTGTATTTCTTCACGTAGAAAAGTTGTAGTCCACTTTTGCTGGAACACTGGTACAACTATAGGTGTAGAGCACTGTAACATACATTTTCAGTATGTGATGAAGCCAAGGTAGGAAGTACGTACAAAGTTAGTTTTGAAGTATTTACTTCTAGAAATTGTTGCTGGTCTCAAGCAGCATTCCATGGAAAGAAGTTGTTCCTATAATACAAAGTACTGGGGAAGATTAATTAAACCCACTCAGTTTTCTAAATTTGTCTTGATTTTTTCTGGAAAAGTGATTTGGAGAGTGCAAGAGTCTTGAACCTTGTTTGGAAACAGCATTTGACTTCGTTTTAAGCTTGCATGTACCTCCCTCCGACTGCAATACCCATGGATCACCAAATAGTCTTGAGGGACCCTGTTAACAGTGTATGTTTATTTGGCATTTAAGCTCATATTTATTTGTCTATAAAATCATTCAGCATGAGCTGAGACTTTAGTGCTCTGATCTCCATGAAATGTTTACTAGTATATAACTGAATTATCGTACATTATATTACAACCCATTTACTCATTCCATTAGTAATACCAGAGACAAAAGTTGTTTAATCAGTCACATCAAAGGCAGCTGTTTGGTTTTGTATTTTTGACATAAGCTAACATCTTAAGTTCAGATATGAATGCCAGTTCTTTAAACTGGAGTCATTTAAAATGACACCACTTAAAATTTATTAGACTTTTTTGTTGTTGTTTAGAAGCAGATCGTGATCATTCTGGGATTCTGATTTGGCAAGTAGCTTGATCAGGGTTTTTTCTCCTCCCTATTAAAATAAAAGCATACTTAACTGACAGTTATACAAACCCATAGCATAATCTGCAAGATGTAAGGTGGATAGTTAAGGACTATATTTAATGGTAAATTTTGCATTAAGAATGGTGCAGATCTTGACTCTTTGTATGCTCCCACTGAAGTCTTGGAAGTGACGTGTACGCAGCTAAATGTAGAGTACATAATTTGTAATGTAGAGGACAGGCACATTTAATATTAAATTTGAGAAGAGCTTATAAAATGGCAGGAAATGGAAGATGAGAAGCTTTAGCATACTTCTTAGCATGTCACCTTGACAAGTCTCTACACTGAACTCTGAAACCATGTTAAAATTATAGCTTTACGCTACCAGGTCCTTTATTTGCAGTTCTGCGGAGCGGGGGAAAAAAATTCTTCCTTTACAGGTATATTTCAGCAAATTGGTCTGAAAAGTTATGTGAGCATATGGCCTGCTTTTGAAGACCTGTGACTGGAATATGTAACCGTACTGTAGATTAGTAAGAGATGAATATACCCTTGTAAAAGTATTGCCGGGTTGTCTGTTTTTCTGTCCTTTCACAATGACTGTAAGACAGAGTTCAGTTAAAGACAGTAAGTATGTGAAAATTACTACAGGTAGGTCAAGAAGAGGTTGTGCGTGTTGATTGTATTTATTTTTGTATTACAAAGCCTAGATTTCAGCATGCATTTTTTTTTTCTGTTTGTATTTAGACATTTAAGACCAAAGGCTGTGCAGGACAGGGAAATAACACGCATGTATTCTTCAACTTAGGGCCATGTCATGTTTCAATGAGAGCAAGATAAGAAATTTGAGAATCAGTGGCTAGGAGAGAGAAACTTGTGACTGTTAAGGAAAAAAAGGCTTAATGTGAATTTTTTTTGTAGATATATGAGACGTTTTATAAGGTTTTATAAGACATCTTGCTTAAGTTGGGGGCATCATATGCAAAATCTGTCCTTTTTATTTTACCTTAAGGAGATCTATGGTTTGTTGGATACGTGGAACAGTTCTGTATCTCAGGACAGCTGAGGGGGAAATAAGTGGATGTTGGTTGTTGCACACATTGGATCAAGATGTGATGAGATGTGATCTGTGCTCCGTTTCATTGAAGTAGTTAAATGTCAGTTGATGCTTCCATAAATTAGAATGTACTACTTTTTAAAGAGGCTTCAGTGTAAGTTACAAAAAAAATAGGCTAACAGGAGATAAGCTAACAGTATCGTTCATTTGGCCTAGCTTTTCCGCTCTCCCTGCCAGCGGCTTCGTTAGCTGAGCAGTGATTCAGCCTTTCTGCAGCAGTTCATGGGGTTCAGACCACTACTCTTTAATGTAGATAGACTGACCTGACACATCTTGCTTTTCTGTGGTCTTGCAACATTTTCATGTATTTGAGCTATGGGAATTAGTTGAATAACAAGATGAAACAATTATTAGTAATATTGGGGTAAAAACACCATGCAAAGAAAATCCCCAACACTCTTAGCATTATTTCAACGTGTGATTTTCTGACCATCGCTTCCCTAGCGTATTGTGAGAAAGTGTATTAGATGACTGACGCATTATGAGTAGGTAGAGTCATCTGTAAAATTAATTAGTTTTAGAAGCAAGCACTGGAGCATTAGTTATTCCACCTCATCTGAGCCAGGAACAAAATGCGTTGCTGAACTTTTGTGCTTCCCCCACTCCTACGTTGATTGCTGTGAACTTGTACGGTGCTGTATTTAGCATGCATATGTTTTGTGGAATTTCCATAGTTCTTTGCTAAAAGCTTTAACACGTAGCTGGAAGGCTGCAACTGGAACCAGTTGTGGATATTTTTCTCTGCTGCTCTTGTAGTGAATAAATTGAGTGTGTTTTTTTAATGGTACAGTTTTTATTTGTTTTTAGGATAACTTATGGAGTTCTGCACGAGTAAAAATAGACATGCTAAATTCTTCGACTACTTGTAAAGCATACAAATGGTACAGCTACCAATACTAAACTTGAATCTCTTCATTTTATCATCGATGTAAACTGAAGCACTGGGTTCTAAAATACTTTTTTTATAAGATTTTTTTTTTTTTTTTAGGCAGAAATGAATAGTTTTCAAAATTTGTTTGAATGGTGCATTCATAATGGCCTCTAAAATCCCTGAGATGTATTTATTCTTTTTTTTTGTTGTTGTTGTTATAGGTTTATAATAAAATTCATATAACTATTTCATTTAAACTAGAAAATTTTGCCATCTTTTGGGAAGGAAGTGTTCACACATGCAAGATCCCTGAAACGGCTGTGATTCGGGGGATCTAGAAGCCCCCTCTCCTAGTCAATGGACTAAGGCAGATGCCTCTAAGAATTTGGCATGTCTGAGTTAGAGTCAAGAAGGCAATGTGAACACTCCATCTCAGTATTTGTGTTTCTTACCATTTATTAATCTGCTGCAATTTTTATTTGAGCATGGACTGAATATGTTCACGTTAGTCTGTTTTCATTTGAGTATTCATTGACATCAAGTAGTGAACTTTCAGGACAAGAAAAACATATCTATTTGAAGTCTCTTTACGCACTTCTGTTACTCTATATAAAAAAACCAAATTTACAGATTTAATGGAACTGCCATTATAATTCAGAGAGGAAAATTGCCATATAATTTTATATTGATAGTGGCGAGTTTCAATATAAATATCTTAACCATAGAAAAGCATGAAACTATTTTCTAATAGACTCCCTTATTAAATGAGGCTTTACTAGGTAAACACCACTTCTGCTTCCCTCTCTAAAAACAATATTTTTTTCATTAATACTGATAACCAGCAATGAGATACGTAGACCTTTAGTCTATATTACTTATTTAGTATTACTAGAAATACTCCAATTAAGGATTACTCTATATGAAGAATTACTTATTCTGCATTGACAATGTGAGGAAGGAGCTAATGAATCTGTACTGCAGTGAGGATTTGTAAGGCAGCCAACAATTTTATTTACAAAGGGGAATAGGAAGGGGTACAAATGAGTGTCTCCTATCTCTGGCAATTTATTTTATTTTTTATTTTTTAACTTTTATTTTTTTTTTCTTAAAAAAAAGTGTGTAGCTTTTTGAAGTATTTCCCAGCTTATTAAAATGAACTTCCAGCAGCCTGGTGCTTTGGCCAATTCCTAGAAGTGTGCTGCTTTCTTGATTTTACTCATCCTTGCAAGGGGTTAATAATAGACATTGACACCAAAAAACCTTCAGGTTTCTCTTTATTTTGCAACTTCAATAGTGATCTGTGTGCTTCTGTGTGTCACTTGCTTTTTGGGAACTGTTTTCATGGTTTCTTTCTGCCAAAAACACAATCACAAATTCCAAGTATTTCTTTATAGTTTTGTGTTACTTATCTTAATCCTCTGCCAAGCTACAAAGAAGCTGGAAAATATCTGTTTATCTTCCTATCACTCCAGTCTAGCAGGAAAGATTCTTTCTGTTCCAAAAGTAAATGATTAGAGGGAGACTCAGTGTCAGAAACCCCATGGCTCCCATGTTGTTGTTGCAGGTGGCTTTGGAAAGTCTGGGAAACCTGGTAGGTGGAGGGAGTGGAGCATCTAAGGGCTGATTAGTGAGGGCTGGGCTAGTGAATGGAGCAGCAGAGGAAACCGGTGGGGGAACAGGGTAGCGTTGGGACAGTCGTCATTTTACTATCTGTATCCTTTCACTTCTTCCTTCCCTTTTTCCCAAAAGATTTGGGTTGTATGCTCCTGTAGTGTCATAGACCTGCATCTGTCCTTTTTAATAAGAGTTTAGATATAATCCTGGTGGTTATGGGTTGTGGGTTTTTGTGGGTGGGTTTTTTTGTTTGTTTTGGTTTTTTTTGCAATAGTTTTTTTGTGCAAAGGGAGGAAAGGGAGGCTGCAGCAGGGCAGTCTCGTACATCTGATGAATGCAGTAATTATTTTCTTCCAGCTACTAGGTGTTTGTGTTTTCTCTGACACCCTGTCTAGCTTTTCTTCATTTTAAGAAACTGGTATGTCTTCTATTAGAAAATTTGGAGGGAATGTTTTTCTAATACACCATTTCTATGTTAAATGTGCAAGAGTGATACCTAGATGTGGAGGAGATGGGGGTATGCTCTTTCCTTAAGTAATTTGAATCCATGTATTTGAAACAACGCCTTAACTGCTAGGCAATAAATGAATGTCATGATGTTATTCTCACTGGAATCTGTCCTGTATTGGATAATTAAATGGATCCTAGGGGAAAAAGTGAGAAAAGTCACAGTGTTTGGGTTTTTTTAATCCCAACCATGAGGATGCAAGTCTGCAAGGAGTCCATGGTTCTTGGGTTGTTTCAGTGAGTTCTTTGTATGCAGTGATGTCGATAGGAAAGTTTGAATATGGACCCCAAAATATAGTATAACATTGTGTTTTGGATACTCTTCTGGGACACTGGAGAAGAGGGCTTAAGTTTTCTTTGGCAGAGGAGTAACTCCAGTGGGTGTACTGCATCCTGGATATATGTCCTCTTCACCAGTCTACTAAATAAAGACTTTTTTTTTTTTTTTTTACCTCTAGTTGAGTGATTTTGGTCCTTCTTTTCCAACTTGGCAGGCATAGCTTTCATGCTTACTGGTACATGTCTTTAGCCAATACCCAAAAAACTCATCATGTTTTTTTTCCATCAAGTTCCTTTAACTTTCATTTTGTTTTTATCTCTCCAGTTCTTAGTTTCTCTTTTGAAATGTCTGGATTTTATTACTTGTACTGTGTAACTATTAAATTCTTTACAGGTAAATGATTTCAGCTGCCTCCTCTTGCTTCATTGATGGAATGGTAACCACTGTGGAATCATTTGGGAGAAGTTACTAACACAAAAATCAGCTGAAAGTTGCTGGGAATGTTTTGCGACTATGAATTTTTATGATTTGTATTGTGTGGAAACTAAATATAAAGTTTAAAATACACTTGTGTGGTGATGAAAAGTGTTCGTTGTAATCTTAGAATCCCCAGAGGCTGGAAGGATACCGTGAGGGAAGAGGTGGTGTGGGAGAAGAGAGTCAGCACTGGTTAGAGTCTGAAGTCTGTGGTCCTTGCGTGGGCAAGGAAACTTTTTTCCTGATTGCCTGAATCTGATGCCTGAATATATTACTAGATTAAAATTTTGTAGCTTGTTCTGTGAGGGTTCCAAGTCATTTGCTTCTGCATTTTTAAAATTAACTGACTGTTCCTAAAACTACAGCTTCTGGTTTTGATTCAGTAATTTTTGTGGTAGTCTCATAGGGTAATGACCCATTGACTAAATTATCAGTGTGCTAAATGTAGTATGTGTTTCCATGTTACCTGATGGAAAATGGGTCTCCTTTACTTATTAAAAAAATGTTGCTGCACTGCCTTGAATAGGTCAGATCAAGGATTGCTCCAAGAGTGGTTTCTAACCATAGAAATTATTAGAATGCTTGAAGCTGATCTCTCCACTAACACTCACAAATTGAGAAAGGGGGTTATTGCGTGATAAAAATAAAGTTGATGTTAATATATAACATCCCCAGCCTCAACTTGCTGTTGTTCTTTAGTGCCTCCATTTGTTTCCTGCAGATGTTAGCATATATGTTTGTTGCAGTCAGCCTCTCACTGAACAGATACTAAGTTTCCTAAGACTCCTTTTTGTCACATGAAACAAAGGGCTTCATGTGGGCTTTAAATGTGCCATGATTGCAGAAAGGTTTCCCAAGCCTTCTCCATGGGTCAGGGCATGGTGTAAAAAGTGATGTTTACCTATCTTGCAAAAGGCCATGATGTCCAAGCAGAACAGTGTTCAAATATTCAGCTAACCTAACTTTGTTAGGACTCTGATTTTGTGTGTAACGTTATAATT
Source organism: Podiceps cristatus (assembly GCA_000699545.1). NCBI lineage: Eukaryota > Metazoa > Chordata > Aves > Podicipediformes > Podicipedidae > Podiceps > Podiceps cristatus. Next base: position 16,171 of record JMFS01109812.1, read on the forward strand.
TTTACTTCATTGGTAACAGTGGTTTTAACTGATTCTGCCCCCCTCCCCCGATGCATAATTTGGACCCAAATTAAAATGTAGAATTAACAAAAGCCATACCATGTCATACATAGGTGACGCAGTTCCCAAAATGTCCATCTTACAGGAGCTAATAATGTTATTATTAGCTCCTGTAATGTTATTATCACAAAATCACTCTTTTGTGATTTTTTTTTTTTTTTTTTTTTTTTTATGTAATGTTCCAGCAAAGAAATGCTTTTTCTGTAGGTATAAGTTGAAATCCGTATAGCATTAGAAAACACGAAAAATTATGATTAAGTTGCTGGAGAATAATAGTTGCGTTCCTAAGACTGGAAGAGCAAAAATTGGCAAGAAATGGTTTGATTGCTTTCATTTATGTAATCGTTCTTTTCCAAAAGTAACAACTTGTGAGTTTCTGGCAAAGGGTTGTGTCACTGCTTGGAAGGTATCTGATCTTCCACAGTGTGTCTCCTGGGTATGTGGGTCACCTTACCTTTGCGAGAATGACCATCGTCAGAGATTCCCTTTAAGCCTTTCCAGATTTTGCCTGTGAGTCTTAATGGAGAGGGGAGCCATCAGCAGGTTTCTTGCCTATGTACTGTCCTTGTGAGTCATTATCGTCAGGAAAAAGCTCCCTGTGGTAATTGTTAGTTATACAAAATGCCGGAAACTTTGTGGACAACCAGTGTGCAGAGCAAGGTCTTCACTTGTTACCTCTGCTAGCTTAATGGGAAAGCATTTTGCATTATTATATTATTCAAAATAGTTATAGAATTTCAAATGGGAACCTCTCCAACAGTTCTTACAGTCTCCATTATCAAGAAATCTCCCTTTTCCTTACTGAAAAGCTGTAAGAAACTATCACCAAACATATGTTCTCTCATAAAGTAAAAACCAGGCTCTAGGTGTGAACAGACATAGTGGGGAAAGTCTTCATGTGTTGCAGTTGGCACAGTAGTCATCTTGCTTAACACAGATGTGCTGGAATAAGTGGTTTTCTTAGTAATTATAGCTTTTGACTTTCTTGTCTGACATCTGTTATCTCTTTGGGACTGTTATTGCCACTTGTACTTCATTGGGCTTTTCAGCTGAAGAATTACCTTTTTTTGGCCATGTGCTGTTTTTTAATGTGTTTTGAATATTTATTATCCAGGATGACTTATTAGTGTTAATCATAATAGGAAAGATAGTAAGATTTAGATGATGCCTTCCAGAGTAGCAACTAAAAATTTGTTGGAATGCTTCTAGAATAGCTAAAACCTTTCTTGCCAAAATTAGGCTTTTCAGGAAACATGATCCCTTAGGCTTGCTGCTCCAGGCAGTGTAAGTAGCTCAGAATTAAACAATATAAAAACTTCTGAATGTCTCAGCAATTGAATTTTAAAGTAGTGGCATTCTGAGAGTCAGATATCTCTAGGGCTGTACAAACCACAGGATCCTTAGAATGTGTTTGTAGAACAGCTTTTATGTGTAGGCATGCCTTGAGAGCTTCAAATGCTCTTTTTGTTCATCCTTTAGTTTTTCTTTTTATTTTTCTCCCTCATTAGTAGACAGAGAAGATGACAGATATTACAAGGCTTCTGGCAAGTTCTAGGCTGCTGGGATTGATGTGTTAAACATCTTTCTTTTAACAAAATATTTCACTTGGCTAAGTGCTCATGTTAAAGTAGTAGGTGGATTTTGAAAATGTGCTGTGAGTAAAAATGTAAGGGGAGCTGTTGAGCCTGGACTGAAACTTTGAAGGTTTTTTTTTGGTTTTTTTTTTTTTTTTTTTAAGAAGGGGTTAGAGGTTATAATCTGCCAGTCTTTTCCCCAATTTTCTTGATAAACAGTATAATTGTAATTTCTATCATAGTAATTAGCTTCCAAAAATTTTTGTTGACTTTTTTTTAATCTTCCACAAGAGACTCCTTTTATGTGTCAGGTTGGCCTTTATGATGCCTGTATGATACGTTTTGGTTTCCTGTTTAGCGGTTACCAAAGATCATCTTACATGCTTGTAATGCTGGAAGCAATGGCAATTAATGTTTTGTTCTAGATACCTTCATGGAAAAAGACCTTACAATTGGGCTACTAAAACTAATATCACTGTCCAGTAAGAGAAGTGTCACCTTCCTTCAAATTGTGGCTTATGCTTCCCAAAGGATGGCCCTAATGGAGTCCATTCCAGGAACAACATTTCTCTCGTCTTCAGACCTATGGAGAAATTTATGTATGAATTGAAGACCAAAGTGGTGGGTGGTTCTTCCCAGCACTTCTACCTTTCTTCTAGCACGCATTATCACTGTCCCTTTCCCTTTTCTTCTTTGTTTCACTTCCAGTTCATCTTTCCCCTTCTTAATGTTTTATAGCCTTCCCTCTTCTCTGCATATCCCTGGGGAGCAAGAGCAACACCAGCACTTGCAAAAGTGAGGATGCTTTCTGAGCCCCTTCTCTGAGCCCCAACCAAACTACTTCCGTTCATGTCATGTGGTTTGGTTTGGTTTTGTTTGTTGTTGGATGGGATCTTTGTGTGTTGGGTTTTTTTTCCCCTGTTTGTTTTGTTTATGTTTTGAGATCTTCAGGGAGACTCTGAAGAAGTAACCATGGTCTACATTGCTTCATCCATTTCCTTTGAGGACTGTGTCCTGGTTACAGATTCAGATTTTCTAATCTTCCTGACTGGCAAACAATCTTTCTAATCCTAGGCTTTACTCTAGATGAGGTTTTTTTGAGATAAATATCTTTTTATTCCAAAGTCCTCCTACTTCTCCTATTTCTTTGCCACTTCTCGCTCCTTGTGCACACAAATACAAGCCGAAGTCACAGCAATATTCTTAGTGTATAGGAGTGAAAGTATGAAAAAACACCACCTTAATATGTATTTCCTTTCCCCATTTAATTTTATAACGTCAAGCTCAATTACATTTTATGTAGTTTGTGGTTTTCTTTTTTGATATCTGGTATTTGTAGTACTATAAAAAGATTTTAAATTCTTGGTGTGGTTTTTTTGTTACTTCTCTAACTTAACTAGCATCCCAGTAGTAAATGGCCAAGAGAGAGTAAGGGATCTGACCTTCTCAAAATGGATATGCTAATAGAAGTTCTGCAGGGGTCAGCTTGTCTTACTGAAAATAAAGCAAGTGTATTGCCTGAACTTACTCTTATCTTTTAGAATTGTCTTGTCACGATATTTAAGAAAAACCACACAATTTAGCCTTAGGTGGAGTGGAGCATTTTTAATTCTGGAGGCTACGGTTGTGTTCATCTGGTAAGTCTACAGCACGGGAGCATTATTTAAGGCTGTGTAGTTAATGCTATACTGAAATCTGATATTTTAATTGATACTAGTGCCAAGGTTGTTTTCCCGATGTCCACCTTAAGTTACATAGACATTTATAATTTGTTTCAGTCTGTATCTTATGTTCGATTTTTTTTTTTTTTTTTTCTTTAAATACTAGAACATAGTCTAGATGCAAACCAGGTTTTTTCCCTTCATTGTGTCAATATCCTGGAGGTATCCTTCTGGTGCTTTACTGTGCAACCTGTGCCTGGTTGTGAGACAGATAAACCCCCTCCTCCCTTAAACCAGGTTAAACTGCACGTGGAATTGCATTAAAATAATTCATAAGACAGTGAATTAATTGTGGTGTATGCTTTGTTTGTAATGAAGGACACCTTAAGAATGAAGTAGTGTTTGTGTTAGCAAATGCAGGTTTGAAAGTTGAAATCTAGAACAACTTTATGAAAAACTGTTTTAAGCTGGTTGGTTGAATGGTGCTTGCTTTCCTTGTTCTTGCCTGTCAGAAGCATTAGGAAAAGAAGACTAGAAGAAGAGTTGGACAACTTAATTTTCCTTCTGGAATACAATATGGAAAGCTAAAAATAGAAAGTATTTTCCCATCCCTCTTTCTTACAGTCAGTTTAGTTTCCATAGGAATGTTAAGCAGTGATCCTAGGAGCTCGCAGGCAATTTCTCTTGTTAAACAATCTGAGGGGTAACAGGTTCCCTACCTCCTCCCTTGCCTGCCCCGTCTGTGTACGTACATACGCACATGCACGCACACGTACCTTGCTGGGTAGGCCACCTCCTTCCTCTGCCGGGTAAAGGTTTCCTTTGTTTGCAGTTGCAGGCTGAGCATGAGGAATCAAAGAGCTCTTCCAACTCATTCAAATGCAGTCACTCTTTTGACACTAAGATTTAGTGCTGTGCAACTATTTTTCCTTGCTTAGTTAGAATGCTAATTTGAAGTAGTTGTACGTACCAGCACTGCATGTTTTTTCATATTGTACTCATTTTTTAATTAATTCTCTACTCAAGACAGGTATGATGGTGTAGACTGAACATGCACAATAAGTGTGTTGCTTTGGAATCTCTAGTTTTGGAACGGGATTGTTGCTGTTTTTGAAGGTGGTAGACTCTAATGCTCTTTTTCACACACACAAAAATGTGAGGAGTAAATAGATTCAAAAAGTGCAACAAGTATTGTGTGAAACAGAAGTGGCAATATCTTCTGTGCCATGCAGATATGCTGTGACATTTGGTTCATCTAAGAAATCTGAGTAATATAATGGGGCTGTGGGAGAGAAGTGAAATGTCTCAAAGAAGAAATGTTAAGGCATAGCCAAAATGTCAGTGAAGAGGTTTTAGCTCAGAAAGGAGAATATTCAGCAGTGAATTTTAAGGTTTATTTGCATAATTTTGCTTTCATTGAAATTCAATGAAATGTTGCTGTTTTTTCTCTCTATTCTCAGCCAGGAGTATGGATTTTTGCGTAGCACTTAAATAAGCAACGTTACTAATGATAATGTTCAAGGTTTCCATTTTTCACCTGAACAAATAAACTTACCTTTGGCCAAAATAAGGAGTAGTAAGGTTGTCTAAGAGGTTTTGTTTGCTTGGTGTTTGGTGTTTTGTTTGTTTGTTTTTGGTTTTTTTTTTTTTTTTTTTTTTTTTTCTTCATATATACTGTGAGGGCTCTGGCACAGGTTGCCCAGGCAGGTTGTGGAATCTCCATCCTTTGAGGTACTTGGAAGCCACCTGGACATGGACCTGGGCAACTGCCCCGAGGTGGCCCTGCTTGGGCAGGAGTCGGGCTAGGTGACCTCTGGAGGTCCCTGCCAGCCTCATCCATTGGTGATTCGGTGGGTCTCCAGCAATTTTCTGTGTGCGCATGCATGGGGGGAAATTCTGTACCTTTTATTCCTTAAAAATAGCTGCAATTTGACCGGTGCACTAATGTATGTAAGTATGAACTAATGTGCCTGGGTACTGTTTTAATGGGGCACTGTCCTGGTTTCAGCCAGGACGAAGCTAGTTCTGCCTCCAGCAGCTCCTGTGTTTTGGATTTAGTGTTTGAAATAAGGTTATCGCACGCTGCTGGTGTGGTTGCTGCTGAACGATCAAGGACATTTTGCAGTTTCCCAGGTTTTGCTGATGTGCAGGTGCAAACATCTGGGAGGGCACAGCCAGGAGAGTTGACCCAAACTGGGCAAAGAGTATTCCATACCGTGATGTCATGCCTGGTGTAAGTGAGGGTCAGCCAGTGGGCCACTTGCCACCTTCTTCCCTTCTTTTCCCTTTGTTCAGGCCTGTTTGTTTGTTTGGCTGTTCCCTCGCGCTCTCTCTGGAACTTGCTGTTCTGGGATGGCTGTGGGGGAATATCCCTGCTCCCTGACTGCTGCTGGGGACGGGCTGTATTGGTCATCATGTGGTGAGAAATTGTGAATCATTCGGTTTATATATTCTATTATCCTCACTTATTATAATTAACATATTTTTATCTTTCTCCTTTGCTGTCCTGGTGAACTGTTTTTATCGCAAGGCATGAGTTTTCCTTTCTCTCAGATTCTCCTTCTCACCCCACTGGGGAGGGGAGGAGTGAGCGAACAGCTGGGTGGTACTTGGTTACCAGCTGGGGTTAAACCACGACAGGGTGCCTGATTGAGATTAAGTATGTACCTATATGATTTAAGCGTTTTTTTCTTTTTTTAACCCTGAACAGTTACTAGGTATTCATTAGTGACTATGACAGAATGCTTCTAGCTAGTCACTTCACTGAAGTTCTTAAAAATACTACTATTTTGCTGTTGTTTTTAATGATCAGTGTGTTAATACTGTTGTTTGTGTGCTGTGTAATATAAAAATACTGCAGTTGGAGTGAACTGCCAATGCTGTTTTTCAGTACATACATGACTTGCACTATTATTTATGGATTGCATAGGTGTGGAGATAGGTGGAAGACTGAAAGCTAGTTTCCATCCACTACAAAAATAACATTTTAATAACAACCTCAAAGCCACTTTTATTACACACAAAATACATTCTAGGAGTAAATCCATATCCTATCCATACTACTTTTAATTTGAAATTTGGTGTTTGAGATCCTTTATGGAGTTGGACTTAATCTGCCCACCTGAGCCTTAAGGAGAGTTTTGTAACGGTCTCTTTTTGTCCATTTTTCCTTCTTGTTGCCTTAGCTGTTGTGTGGAGAACTGAGGGCAGAGAGGAGGTGGTGTGCTAGAAGAGATCAGTCCTCATAGTTGGGATGACTGTAGGCATGGTAGGTTAGATGTAGTGGTTACGAAGGGAGCATAATTTTCAGGGTAAATGCCACGTAAAGATTACCCTCTTGTGTTAAGCAGTGAGGGAAGAGGTGATAAAAGTAGACAAACAAAATAAAACAAACTTTCTGCTTTTAACTATCAAGTAGACTTTTCAGTGGAATATGCCTGACATGGGGTGAACCTGTGTGAGAAAAAGGAGATCAGGTTTGCTTGTGGAGGTGTGTACTGGCAAACGAAGAAAAAAAGTAAAATTGTTATGTGAACATCAGCCTGATGGTCCCTTAATGGCAAGGATGTCTGAAGAAAGTGTCCCAATAGCTCTGTTGCTTGAAATTAGTAAAATTAGAGTTAAAAACACCAGTAAAAAATTTCAACATTTTTTTTTGTATTTTTTGTATGCTTACAATTGCAAATCTAACACTCGGCTATTAAGACTGCTGTTACGTTTTTAGACTTGAGAGCAAATGCCATGATACGACTTTGCTTACACCGCGCGTAAATCACAGGTACGAGACGTACATGTTTCGTTCAGCGCGGAGGATGCGAAGGTGGGAGGTAATGGATGCGGCTGCAGCAGTGTGTGGGCAGCCCACGAGCGAGCACTACTCCGACTGTACGCTTGAGGGCTCTGAAGACTGTGAGGAACCGTTTAGAAACAATTGCAGTTGAAGAATGTATTTTAACTAAATTGGTGCATTGTACCTGCGCAGGGTTTAATGCTTGCTGGGCCATTTGGCTATTTGCCATAATTGGCTTTCCATTCCCTTGATTGGAATCATAGATAAAAATTTGCTAATCCACTTTCTTTGCTGAAAGTATTAGAAAAGTAATCCATCTTTTAAAAATGCTCAAGCAAAATCATATGGTATAAAGAATACTTTATGGAATAATGAGATTAATGAGAACTGTAAGGCATACACAATTTCAAACATTTTTCTATGGTTTTAAGGGGAAAAACTATAAAGCTGTAGGTACTTCCTTTTTTTATGCACTGCCTTTTAAATGTGCATTACATGTTATGCTTTTGTCTACATGATAAAATGTCAGTATTTATTTAGGAAGAAGAAACTGCTATTTATTTGTATTTTTCTTACATTTGAAAATACCTGATTCAAAGTCCTTGGCTGTGTTCTTCCTCCCTCTCCCCTCTTCTGTCCACAGGGCATCAGAGCACGCATTCTGGAAACCCTCGTAATGCTTATTCTTCTTGCACTGCTTATCCTCGGAATCGTATGGGTGGCTTCAGCACTCATAGACAATGATGCTGCCAGTATGGAGTCTTTGTATGGTATGGAATTTAAAACAACCTCATACTTGATTCATTATGAAAATGAATGATTTCAATTAAATATATTTCTAGTCTAGTAAATGCTATGTGAGTATTGCACAAGTTGTGAAGAGGCTGCATTAACTTAGTCAATACCATTTTTTCTGCTAAATCTGTTTTAGCATGCTGAGAAGTTCTATGCTCATGTGGGTATGATGTATGTTAAAAAACGATGACTTAAGTGGGATAGCAATAAAAGCTGAAGATACTTGGGGATTTAGTTGCCTGCAGGATTAACTGAGTAATTCTTAGTTTGTACTTGAAAATAAAATTGTTCAATGCTGAACACTTAAGAGAAGTTAATTCAGTTGTGTTTGACATAAGTAGCCTATTTGTAATAGCTAAGGCTGTACTCAGTATTTTCTTTACAGACCTCTGGGAATTCTACCTCCCGTATTTATATTCCTGTATATCACTGATGGGATGCTTGTTACTTCTGTGTAAGTATTTTCCTGATTATTCCAAAAGATGAATTCTTTTTTTCTAAAGATTAAAGGAAACTTTCATTTTGAAAATTAAGATTGTGAAAGTTAAGAGTGTGAAAAATGTTTTTATTTGTGTGAGTGGGGTTTTTTTCTTTAAGTTTAAATTTAGATACAAATTTGTTAGGTTTGGGTTCTGAAGGTTGTGAACAAATGCTACTTTACATTTGCAGGTTTTGAGGAACTTTATGCCTCCCCCAAAATAATTTCAATTTTTAACTTTTTAAAGACGGTATTTGAAAAATAGAGACTCTGTTCTGGGTGGGAACCAAACAAATGAAAACCCCCAAAAAAACCCAAAACAAAACATAAAAACAAAAAACTAAAACAAAACAAAAAACCCATCCCATGCTATTTTTAAATCAAATGTTTGCAGGAGGTCAGTAGCATGGAGAGAAAGTTATTTTGGAACACTTTAGTTTGTCCTATATTCAGTAAACTATCCTTCTTTTTTAATTGAAAATGTTCCTCTCCAGACAGAAGTTGGAACACAGCGCAGTTACCTATCATAATCACAAGTCTGGTATCTGGCCAGCCTCGAGGTCAGTGAGACGATTGCATATGAAACAAATGCAGTAAAACCCCCAACCTTTTACTGGCCGGTCCTAGCCAGAGTTCAGTCACCCATGTTTAGGGAAATAAGAAAGGTGATGGAAGGCTCCAAATGCCACTTATAATTTCAGTTTCCCCACCCCCAATTTCTAGAAAATTGCTGAGGGGGCACAGAAGATCTCCCTTTCTAGATTATCATGGTCTCGCCTGTTCCCCAGGCTTCACCGGTTTTCAGCTAACACTTACGGGGCGGTCGCTGTGGGGAGAGGGTGGGGAATGATAGTTTGAAGCTTCCTGAAAACTAAGCAGGGCTGTCTCTGAAGGGTGTTGCTCAGAGACCTTGGCAAGTCTCCCGAGGTTCTCTATGTGGAGATTCTGAAATCCACTTTAATGGGGGGGGTGGGTAAAAAAAGTGGTTCTGAATGTCTTATGTGGGACGTTCAGGAGTGTGATTCGCAACAGCTGCTGGATGTTGTAATGGGGAGGTTGGCTTACAAACTTCCTACCTCTGTCCTGCAGTTCGTCTCAGCAGGGTGGAAAGCACAGCATGTGTGCTGGGGCTGTTGTAAACCAGTTCACCAGGATAATTGGGATTAAATACCAATTTTTGGAAGAGTCATTTGTAATTTGTACAAGCAAATCACTGAAGTTATTGAAGGCCCTCCAAGCTGTTACAGTCTGGGTTGCTGAAAGGGCAGCGTACAGCAGCGGGAAAGTGGTAGATGCTGAGGAAGAGCTTCATTAGATCTTCAGCTGCTTAATTGCTGAAGTGGTGCGTGAGTAGGGCTTATTGCAGTGGAGATTTGAAGCATCGCTTCTTTTCTCCTTTTCTTGCAGGCTTCCTCTGTAGTAAAGGAAGGCTAGCCTAAGTTAGCCTTTTTGAATACTCCTGCATGTTTCCTGTAATACGTAGCAGTCATAGTGAAACACTAGTTAATAAAAATAAATGTAACCCTCATAAAATCTCATGTGCTTCTCCTTTTTTGACAACACTATTTTATTATAATGGAAACTATAAATTTATATCTTCATTCATGCTGTTACAGATTCCTTCCATCTCCTATACACTTCAGTATTTGAAGGCTGTTCTCACTCAATTACTGATTTTTACTAATAATTTTCTGTTAGCATGGTTTGAGCCTTTCTCCCAACAAACAGGTATGTACCATACCTGGAAACCGTCACCGGCTGCAGTCAAAAAGGGCCAATTGTTATTTCACAGAAAAGCAGCTTAAAATCTGGTAGCTGAGCCTACTATCAACTGAAGCTGCAGTAGAACTTCCAGACCAAAGCAGCTTCATGAGATCTTGACCTTACAGTTACACCTGTGCTAATAGATTAAATGTGCTTGAGACGTTCTTCAGTGCTGTGGCCAACTAGTGCGGTTCCATCCATGGTATTGCAGTTTGCAGAAGGTGGCTGTGGAGGTATTGCCTCACGATAATGGTTCTTGGACTGCGTGAACTCCAGAACTGCACCTGGGAGTTGTTTGGGAAAGCGCTAACTGGCCCAGGGCAAATCGTGCCAGGGATAGTTCTAGCAATTTACTGGTGTAGACAATCAAGTCTTAATGCCCAGGAATGTATCCTGGCACTGCTGCATTTACTAGTGTAGACATAGCCTCTGGTGCCACATGCTTTGAATAAATAATTACTTGAGCAAGTTTAAGATATCTGATTATATGGTGTTCCTTGTTAATAAAAAATTAACTGTTATGCTCTTGGAGGGGAGAGGTGCCTGCCTTGTTCAGAACTTGGATGATAGCAAAATGTTTTATAGTTTGTATTGGAGTTTGAAGCTCTTGCAGTTCTTCTCAAAACCATACGTGGTTATATGTGGAATAGCACATTGAACATCCAAATAAAAATTGGTCTTTGGTTTACAAATCACTGTTTTGCATAATCTTTCCTCTGCAGTATGCACGCCAGTGGGACTTTCACGGATGTTTACAGTAATGGGACAGTTGCTGGTGAAGCCAACAGTAAGTGTTACACAAATCTGTCCTCATGTGCTGTCTGTTAGAAGGTAGGATGGCATTACAGTACTTTCAGAATGCTTGCGCTTCTACGTAATTCTCTTTTTAGTTCATCAGTCTCTGTGGTCAGTATTTATGTACTCGTTTAGATTTTTTCTTATACTACAAAAGCCTGTTTTCTTCCATGGAAAAGAGGTGGTTTTTTTTAATAGAGACTTCCTCTGATTTTCCAATTTATATAACTGCTGCTGGTATTAATATTTATTGCAAGTGTTGCCTATGACGTCTGTTTTGCAAATGTCTGAAAAGTGTGGGCTTGTTCTGAGTTTAGGAGCAAAGGATGCAGGACCAAACTAAGGCTGGAATGACAAGAAGGGCACCTGGGGGTGCCCTTACATGGGTTAAATATAGGTAGCTGACATTTGTAAGAACTTCTTATACGTAGATACTCTCCTGTTCTTGTACTGAATGATGTGAGGGAAGGGAGAAGTTTATACATGTACAAGTGCTCTAGTGCCTTTGCTGTCATGTTGCCTAAAATTTGTGTGCTCTTAGGCTTTGCATTCTTTTTCATTAGTCGGTGCAACCCTGAAAAATAGCAAAATACTATATATTGTCTCTATCTGTAAACTTTAAACTCAAAGCAGCTGACAGTAAGGTAGACAGACTTCATTTGTTTGGGTTTAGCTTCCAATAGTTACAAATTACAAAGTAATTTGTATTTGCTTGGAATACTGGCTTATGTGAAAAGTCACTTTTAATATACTTTTTAAAAATCTGCCCTTATTTTTGTTTAAATAAGAGTGTAAAGGCTGACAGGCTGTTAATATTTTTCCCTATAAGTAATTTGAATATAGGTCAGATGTCCTGTCCCCTTCCCTGTTCCCTAAGTCTCTTTAGATTGATATTGAACGTAACAGCTTTAACCTGAACTAAAGACTTAAAAGTTTGCTTACAGTAAAGAAGTAGATCTGTAACAGAATGGAATAATTGCTTGTGGAGTGCTTATTTGCATCAGCATTGTTAAGTTGTAGACTGTATATTTAAAATGTAGGTTACTAGAACAAAACAAACCTGACTAGTGCAGTCAGGAAAACAAGTGAGACTGATACTCAGTTCTTGTTTCTGTTTCCAAACACAGATCCTTGAAGACCTAGATGAGCAGATGTATATCATCACTTTAGAGGAAGAAGCAATTCAGAGGAGGCTTAATGGTATGCTTGTTCTGATACTGCTTCAAATACTGTGTTTAGAGTGGTTCTGGTCATGAGTATTGATCTCACTGTTACACAGCCTCTTTTCTCAAAATAGAAAATTTCAGCATCTTAGTACGTAACAAGACTTATAGGCTTACATTTCATTGCTCACTGTGGTGTTCAAGATTGGCTCATGTGTGTGGTTTTGTTTTTAATGTGTCCATCAGCTCTAATAATGTGAGTATTCTGAAACTGAGAAAGCAAATTGAATAGTTGACCAAACACACCACCCTTACTGCAAACTAGTTTGAATTGGTGAGTGGCTGTATTTAGCCTTGTCTGAAGAACAATGAACTTAACACTAGCAAGAGACTCAACTTCCTGCATGATGAGTGTTGGGTTTTTATTTGGAGGATTTTTTTCTGTTACAGTTCATTATTATTTAGAATCTTAGGAAATAATTCATTAAATATCAGAGCAGCCCTTTATATTCTAGGAGCTGTTTGGTGAATGTAATGATTTTAATAATCAATGAATAATTACAATGAATGATTATACAAATGTATTTAGTTATTACAGTTTTGCTCTTCTTGATAAGGTGTTTCTGTTTTGAAGTATTTCAAAAGTAGTATGAAGATTTGACTTCTAAGAGTACTGCAGCATGGCAGGCACCAGTTAAGGAAAAAATATCAATTCCATAAACCTGGAAATCATGTTGTACAAATTCTTTTTGGAATTGCTTTTAACTGCATGGATAAGCTATCCATCCACAATTTAATACAATTGCTTCAGGTTGGAAAAGTGAAGAATATTCGTGTCGTGACACATCCATTGTTGTGTTCTCTTATGACTTATTTTAGCCTCAATTTTTATCATTTCCTGCCTTTCTCTCTTCAGTCTTCTGTCATACATCTGAATCTTTTCTTCTTTTAAGTCTCAGTAAGTCTCCTTTCAAAGTTGCTTCATCAGAGAAAGTACCTTTTGATAGCAGTATATCATGGTGGTCATCTTTATACGAGTGTTTAAAATTTATGGAGTAGCGACAACTTTGTGCTAAAATCAGCCACGGTTTCAGTTTAAAAGTAACATTCACCTTTGCTGTTTTGGAAGCTTAGTATTTTGTACTGCCACACACACATAC
>JMFS01109816.1:0-12591 GCA_000699545.1 Podiceps cristatus
CAGGTCACGGCATGGGAGTTACCTGCGTTTCAGCTGGAACCGGCACCTTTCACCCCCCCAAAAAAAGGCAAAATCCACGCTAGTTATTTTCTTCCCCTCCATGTGGCAAATCCTGCCAGGGTTACACGCGGTCCGTGTGGCTGATGGTGCTTGAGCGGCAAACTCCAGGCCCCGACACACGCAGGAGCGGGTCACGCACCCCACGTTTGCTCTCCTTGAACCCAGCAGCATCAACCCCCCATGCGTAACACTAAGCACAGCTCTAGTCCTCGAACGCTATTCCCCGACAGCTCCGTCGAGAGCCAGGCAATACTTTTACATCAGATAAATTCATATGTGGTGAGATACAGATTGTCAAAGGACTCTATTTGATTTAGGTACACACTTCACATTAAAGTGTGGTTATAATTAATAAGATACCATTCTGAATCTTATTAATCCCTTAACGCTTATCTGAAAAATCAGTCAGGCATGGTAAACCAAGAGCAGCTATAATAATAAGCAAGGAATGCAAGATTAATTCAATGCAAAATGTCAATGTTGTGGAAGTTGGATACACAAGGAAACATTACGACTGAATTGTTGTACTGTTCGCACATTTTTGTTATGTAGGAGCCATGATGTGCCAAAATCGTTTGTTTTTTCTTGAATTTTTTCCTCCTCTTTCTTGTTTACATGCACATGTTCCTGTGCCAGAGCCAAGTATTTGTAGATCCCGAACATCTAGCCTTTTAATCAAGTGCAACGCTGCCGCTTTGACAAGTGGAGGGCTGAGAGGGACCCACCTAGAGATGTGTCTTAGAAAGCCGAGTCCACAGCCCCACTTGCAGAGTGGTGTTCACAGAGCTGTAAATACTTTTGTTCCACAAGCATCTATAAGGCATGTCTTAGGAGAGGATTCACTACTCTTGGTTGGCAAATCGGTTTTTCTGGTGGACAGTGTGCTTGTTTCCTTGAAGCACGACATGTTTTTCACACCTAGCACTTGCAGTAGCACTCAGAGCACAATGACAGCTGACTTATTCCTTTTACACGTGAAGACAAAACTCTTGGAGAAACAAGCCCCAAGAGTAGTGATTATTTTTTTACTGGTGCTATTTTCCTTTATCTGTTTGCCCCGTCTTCTGTGGGAAGCACAATGACGACGAATGTGTGGAACAGAGATTGTGATTGCTTAGGTTAGAAACTCTTTCCAGGTTGCACCCAAGCAACAGTCTCTGTATTGTTAAGCTGAAAAGAGTTTGTAACCTCAGCAATCACAACCTCTGTCACACACCTTCATCATCATCAAGGAAGGGAAAATTCTCACCTAGCCCATAGGCACTGTGCAAAAGCTCATTCCCCTTAGGGGTACCAAAACCCGAGAGGAGAGATGCTGGGCTGCAATTGCAGTAACTACAAGAGGCGAAGCAGTTCTCAGTATATACTCTGCTGCACAAGGACCACCCAGAGGAGCAGCAGAGCCGGAGCAGAACCAGACATTGAAGCTTCCTGAGCACTTCTTGAGGTCCCCCAGCCAAAGCTCTGGTAGCACACTGTGGGACCCCAGACTTACCGGACTTGGCTGTGCCAGAAGGGGACCTGCTTGGGCTCAAGTACTCCTGTGAAGAATTGATAACTTATTGACTTGCAGACAAAAGTCTTTCAGTGAACAGAAGTAACAACAGTCTTATCTCAACGGGTGATGGTCTACAAATCAACTGTGTGACATCTGGGATGAGGTGGAGGCCAAACAGCCAGATGTTGCTTCAGGTAAGGACAGAAAGACCCCCGTGAGCACATACGGAGCTCCCCGCCCCGAGGGCAAAAAAAACCGAGTCCCCACTTCTGACACCATGCCAAGTGCCAATCGACACTTAATAATTGACGTAGCCTCACCTTGCCAAGACCCACCAAAGGGTTTTCAAAAGTATAAAAAGGGTGCTTGAACACTCTTTTTTTTTTTTTTTTTTGAGGAAGAAGAATCAAAGGATAACCTGACAGATCAGTAACTAGAGCGCTGAGCTATTAATATTGAAATCAACTTTTGTAGTTAGTGCATTTATCAATGGCAATCCCAAATCTGTGGTATCTGTCCCTTGAATAAATTACCTATTATTTCGACTTTGCAAAACTGTTTCAGTGAAAGTCCCCGGGAGGGTTCTGACAGGCAGACGTTGACTCTAAGTGGTTACACACTTAATGCCTTAGACATAAACCGTTGACTGAGTCTGGGACTAGGAGTGGATTCGGCCGCACTGAGGCTCCTCTCTGAGGAGTTTAGAAAGCAAGGGGGTCTGCTCTGAATCTCGTGACTCAACGGGAGGGCTCCCCCCGAGCCGCTTATCAGACTCTTCAAGCCTTTTAACCCTTTAATGCAACACACACACAATATACCCTATGAGTGTTGCACACATCACAAAAAAGGTGCGAAACAAGTGTGAAACAAGGCAATTCACAATGCTACCTGCAACTTTGGACATGGGCAAAGTTTGTTTACAGTGCTATGTATCACAGGCATGAAAGGCGTCACCACATATTAATTAAAAACCCTACATCACTCAATTATATATGAGCTATCCCTCTGCCATGTAAAGCTCTGTTTATCCTTACACTGTAGAAGCTTTTATTTTCCCTTCTAAAATTAATTCTGTATTTTCTTATTTTCAAAATTCTTTTGAGTCCTGCGTATCCATTGCTTGAACCTCCCTCCATGGTACATATTAACAGAGTTCAGTAGACTAAAACAGGATATTATCATGCTGGCAGAATGATTTTAAGGCGTTAGAGGACAAGAACAATTGGTAAGCGTCAGTAAACCCTGGATGCTTTGTTACACACTAATGTATTTTTTTTTGGCAGTAGAGTTTACAGAGGAACCACTTCACACTTTTTTAGACCAGACAGTTTTAAACATTTTTAGTCTTGTTTTCAGATTCTTCCTTTTGGAAAGCCAGACCCCTTCAGTGCCAAGAGATGAATTGCAAAGCCTTCATTGAGAGAAAGAGTATTCTTTATACCAGTGAGAAACTGAAAAGCAGTATTTTTAATACCTCACAATGTGATTTGAAGAGCTGCCGTCTCACGATCTAGTTAGTTAGACACTCATTGAAGCCCTGCCTACAGAAGGAAGTTCTCCGATGATGTCGGTATGGTTATACAACCCCTCTCACCAAGGGGCAGGCAGTGTTTGTACGGGGACGACACGCCGTTGCTAGCATGCTTTGCCATGACTGCCTGAGAGGCCACTAACCCCACCTGCCCTTCCCACCCCTCTGCTAGAGCTTTCAGCCTCTCCTCCTCAGGGCCAGCAGAAGGGAATGTGTGTTTTTGCCACTTCAAAATGGCAAAGTCCAGAGCCTTAAATCCACCTTCACTGGGGGCTTAGTTTTACAGAGAAGCAGCTGAGGCACCAGCACCTGCGCCGTTCCTCTGCCTGCTCTGCAGGCAGCAGCTCCTGGCACGATGCTTTGGTGTGGTGTCTCCTCCGACTACAACAACAAGACTTGCTGGAGCTCCTTTGTCAGCACCCTTAAAATTATGTCATACTGAAAGCAGGTGTGAGGGCAAAGGTACGTGTCACAGCTTGAGCTGATCTAGCAACTCCTTCAGCGCCTTTTCCCCCACACCCCCTTTTGCACTTGCTTTGGCACACTTTGGCCTCCTCCACGGCCAATCCCATGTGCTAACGTGGTGGAAAAACAATCCTGAGCAAAACAATAAAGAACAAGTCATTGTCTGCCAGGTCGGGGTGTTGAATCGTCTTGGGTCAGGTCCCATGAGACCCGGCTGGGAACCCTGGGGATGGACCCCTTTGGGTGGGGGTGAACGCTTTGATAGCTCATCCTTCACTGCTGTCTTTCCCTCACTGACACAGTCATCTGGCCTGCGCTAAGGTTCAGGGTTAGCTCATGTGTGATAAAACTTCGGGGTAGGCTTTGACTCAGCTTAACATCTGCTAAAGATGGCCTTGTTTGTAGCAGGTTGTGAGCAGGCGTTAACTGATGCACCAGTATCTTCTAAATTCCTAGTCTTGGAAAAAAACAACGCTATAAATGTTGTTAGCACTAAGGGAGCTCAACTCATATCAGTGACAACTGAGTGTCTTCTCAAAGTTTTTCTAAAGCTTTCTAGGTGTAAAAATGACCCTTTGGGAAGTGAGACTCCCAGCTTCCTGATGGATTTAGTGCCCCTGTCTTGTTCCAGCAGTCCCTGAGATATGCCACCCCTTAAGCTTGCAGCTTTTACTGGCCTGTCGTGCATCTGTTCTGGAGGAATAGATGTTTGTGGCACACTCTCAGATGTTGAAAGAGCCGTGGGGTGTCCAAAACTCTCCTGCAGGGAGTCATCAAGAGAGCAGACTGCAAGTGGAGCAGTCAAATTTCATCATAAATGCAATTAATGCACGGAGTGACAATATAGCACTTGGCAGTTAATTTTATGGCTATCAACTGTTGTAATACCAAGAACTTGGAAGTAAGTATGGCTATGAGGAGAAAAAAAGGCAACTATTGAGACTTTCATTATGTAAACAGAGAAGTTCAATATGATAAGTAAATAGAACAAACAAGGGAAATTGTATGTAAGCAGTAAATTTTGCTAGTATAGTATTTTTAAAAACAAAAATTCAGTGATTTTTAAACTGCTATAACATATTTTAGGAATCTGACTGTACAGACGCCCATATATATGTATATATGTATATATTTCCATGTTTTAGAGAGGCTTGTTTTACCTTTTTAATTTGGAGTGATAAGTTAAGAACTACATCTCGGGCAAGTACTTACATTTTAAAGGAAATAGAAAATTACCATAAATAACAGTATGACTACCTTGAAACTGATTTCCCTTTAAAATAGATACTCCTCCCCAGAAACTATATCCTTTGGTACCAAATGTATCTCAGTGTTTCTGGGATTAAACAGTAAATCTCAATGACAGGGAAGTCAGTCAGCCCAAAATGGTGCATTGTAATAAAATAGAGAACCTGCCCAGGAAAGCAATAATCCAGAAGACTGGACCTGTAGCTGAGTTAGCTGCATTGCCAAGGATTTCAAGTCAGAGACCCCTCAGAAACATAAAATTTGACAGACCAGAAACCAAAGTTCTCAACATTGAAAAGATTTCTACTGAAAGGAGCAGGCTTCAAAATCTTTCCTATGTCTTTTCTTTCTCCAAGTCATCGAGTGGTCATTTAACACCAATATAGATGATGAAGAAGAAAGCCAGACGTGTTTAAAATATCTACCCTGCTGATTTGCAGTTGTTGAGTTTTCACACCTGTAGTTCTCCTACAGCTTCCAAGGAAAACAAGAAATAAGTATACAATTTAAACTAAAATTCCCTCTCTCAAAAAAAAAAAAAATAAAATTAAAAGGACCTTTGGGCATGGACAATTTTAGGGATCAGTCTTTTTCCACTTCTCCAGTTCTATTAGTCAATGAATGAGTAATAGTTTATTATCTGGATTTTATAATTAAAGCCTCCACTGTGCAATTGTCAGTACAGGCAAGCTTCATTTCTGGGAAATCTCTAGCTGGCAGTGAAGATTACAGTTGTCTTTCAGCAGTTACTGTTCTACTGAAATGCCAGTAAGATAGTAAAGTTGTTTGGGTTGGTTTGTTGTTGGGGTTTTCTTTTTCTTTTTTCTTTTTTTTTTTTTTTTTTTTTAGTTGCTGGAAAAGAGGACAGTGAAAAACCTTATAAGGGAAGAAAATCAGAATTCTGGTTCTTCTTACATCTTTCTGATCAACATGGCTACAAAAACGTCTTCAATACGAGTGAGTGGTGATATTGTTTTATCTTATTTCATCTCCTCGCCTTTTTATTTAGGAAGTCCCTACGTACTACTGGAAATTTTTTGAGGGGCTCAGTGGGTACACATTTCAACTCTCATGTCTTATCTCTCAAGAATTATAGTCTTCTACTTTGTCTCTAGATTACAGTATCATCCAAGACAAACAAACAAACAGAATAAAAGAATTTTTTAAACTGCCTGAGTGAGAAGTCAAAATGTCTTCCTCCAGATTACTTAACATAATTAAGCAGTGTATTTCTGCCCTTTCTTTTCTATCCTACAAGTATTGGTGCATGTGTATACCTACAAAGGTGCTTTATAATAGTATATAGACTTTTTGTGCATCAGAAGGGGAATAAATCCTACAAAATAGAAGGCACATTCATACTACTGTAATTATACCAGTATATACCAGGAATTGCACCAATATAATTTTCTGTAAAAAAAAATCTAACAAAAAAAATCTAACAAATACTGATTATACATGTTGTATATAGCCGGGTCATAATAATATGGTACCTCTGCCTACCTAAATGCTTGTAAATAAAGATTATTTTGGTTATGTTAATGAAAATGTGGCATATACTTTGCTATTTTTAAAATTATTTTATTAAAAATAGAGCTGCCATTTTTGCATAAAGATCACAATAAAACATTTTTGATTTGGGTTTTTGTGAGACAAATTGAATACAAATGTAAGCTTTTTCTATATTCTGAGCTTAATGATTAGGAACAGATGTTCACGGACTTGGATATCTTATTGTATATATAATTACCAGAGCTGTCCTCCTAATCATACCATGCAGAATTGATCACTTACCATATCTAATTAAAGCATTTTTTCCTCCTAATGCAGAACTGTGAAAGTACTGTTCCCTAAATTCTCTCCTGAATGGCTTGCTAATAAAACTTACATCAAAGATTTGTTTTACTCTCTTAAATTAATGGTTCTAATAAAATTCATCTATTTCATAAGATGTTTGCCAGATGTTATTCTAAGCAACTACTGCCTGAATATTATTTTGTCTGCATAAAATGTAAAATACATGTCCATATCAAGTTATAAAATTAATAATTTACACATATAAATAGTTGCAGTGCCAGGCTTAAAACTGAACTGCAGTCAGTTCAGCCTGTATACAGTTCCAAGCACCCTCATGTCAGGATATACACTTTGATCGATTTAAAATACGACTATCTTTCTTTTGTAAATAAAGTTTAATTAAGATCTCGACACTCATTTGATTTTCTGATAACCAATCTTTTCTTATTTTAATCTTTTTCTGCCTGAGACCCAATAGCAAGCTATCCAGCCACACAACAGCAACAAAAATCAATGTGATTAGGTGATTATCATAAGTTAAAAGTTAACAGCAGAATCGCTAACAGCTATCAATCACACTTGCACAGCTTTCAGCTCATGTTGGGCAAATGTTACACTATTCCTCTTAAATTTCAACATCCTTGTCCTGGTGCTTGAATAGGGCAAACATGGCTTTACTATCTCTGACGTGGGGTTCCCAGTCTCTTTGCTTGGCCAAATGATGTCACCTTTTACAAACCACATGTACCTCAGCACAAAAAACACCCCACCACTTGTAATTAAAATCTGCTTTTTCAAAGATACTTCACTGTTTTCACTTAGCCAGTAGCATCTTTCCCCAGGGAACCTTTCAGAAAGCAGTGTAGAAAAGAAAATCCAAGACTCCATGCTGTATGTAGAAAAAGCAGACTCTTAAGAAGATTTTAAAGTATTGTGGAAAAAAAAAAAAAAAAAAAAGATACCATCTTTTCTCGTAAGTGCCGAAATTAATTTTTTATTGTGGTTTACAATGTCCTATGGGAAAACTGAAAAGGAATCTGTGTGTTGCAGGCACAATATGGTGATTTAACTGCTAGATTTTTTTTTTTTTTTTTTTTAATGGAGAAAGACCTTGTGGAATGACTGTCTTGCCTACTTAGTCATAAAAGCAAAAAGAATGCAAAATATTATAACCAAAGGAGGTCACCATTTATTTAAAATGATGATTTTACTTAAAATGATGGTTTTATTTATTATTTAATTCGTATACTTTAAAGCATTCATTTGGTAGATAAGCCAATGCTCCTACAAGTGGCCAAAGCAAGGCTCCAGTTACTCCTAATTCAGTCTCACAATGGATTAATTGACTTTAATTCATGTTTTCCATCACCTGTCCATAGAGGCTTGGTATTCTTTCTTTCACTGTCTGTTTGACAATGAAACATCAGCATGTCAGGATGCTAGTATGTCCAAATAAAACCCCTAGACATGGTGACTTCTTTCCATGAGGGATCTTTT
Source organism: Podiceps cristatus (assembly GCA_000699545.1). Taxonomy (NCBI): domain Eukaryota; kingdom Metazoa; phylum Chordata; class Aves; order Podicipediformes; family Podicipedidae; genus Podiceps; species Podiceps cristatus. Next base: position 8,097 of record JMFS01109816.1, read on the forward strand.
GAGTTGCCCTTCCTGCACAGAAATTGCAGTAATTAGGCTCAGTTCAAAATGTCCTTCTTACTTAATAAACAGCTCAATGCCACTTTGCAGTTTCTTCATGGGCTTTCGAGGGATTTACAAGTCAGAGGGTAAGTAGCTATTTACTGCCAAAAACCCAGTGGAGGTTCAATAGCATCTTCAAGGGAGGTCAAGCTTGGAGATCACAGAGTGACACCACTTCTGGGAATGTGGCTGCCCAAACCAGATGGGAGCAGCTAATATCTTCAGTGAAGACTTGACTTAAGACAATTTGAGCAGATACCAAGTAATTGCCACATCCAGAGACTGGAGCAGCTAGGCACATGTTCAAAGCTTTATAACTATGGTAAGTGAGCCTCTACATGACTAATTCTTTAGAAATTTTCAGAGACAAATATGTATTTTTTCTGGATGTATGGAAGGAAGAGAAAAACACTGAGAGAACACCCATGACTAAGCTTGTCTCCCCGTTGTGTGGTGGTGAAAGAAACTTCATCTGGGCTCTTATCTGCACTGCTGTGCTCTGAATGCTCTGATGTTATGACCTGAATAAGAAAAAAAGTCAGCCTTAAAATGTTCCTTTTCTCTCTTCCTGAAGGAAGAAAAACTTGTTTATGTTTTGCAAACAAAGATTTTAGCAAATGACCGCACCCTCACTTAACTAAGAATTATTACATGATTAAGCCTTCTGGCTTGAGGGTGAGGAATCACCTGAAGAGATCTGTGCCACATTGCATTATAATTTGAGAGGTTGATTACACTGATTTTTTTTTAGGCTTGCTTTAGGTACGAGTCTATCCTGGGGGCCCAGGAGTCTATCCTTAAGGCCATGTTATATCCCAGGAGCTACACTGCCTTTTAAATGTGAGAATCAACTGCCTGATGAAAAGCCCATTGAAGTCTTGTATGTGACCTCAGTAACGTCTTGATGAGGAAACCCACGCATATTTCTTCTGGCAGAGTTATTGCTTTTCTAGAGGCCAGAATCTCAACAGATTATAATACATTGGTCAGAGAGTGGATTGATTCATGTTATGTCTTTTCCATGGAAGACAGAAAACATAAACCAACATTTTAAAGATCATCTTATAAGTAAGTATGATGACTTATAAGCACCATCTTATAAGTAAGCTGCTATTTCAGCAACAAACTATCTGAATGTATGTGTTTTACTAAATATATGGCCAGGAGCAGTTACAGCATCAATGATAAGCATAGGCTGATTTCACAGAGAAAAGTGGATCATCCCATTAACCTGTCTTGTATCAACAACATACGTTTTATTGCAGATGACAGAAAGTAAATTTATGTACTAAGAAGCAAAGGACATAGGTAAGATCGGGGTCTCTGTGTGTATGTATACTTAGATGTATAATAGCTAAACTCTGTATTATTCTGTGCTTTAAGACTCATATACCACAATAATTTTCAAAAGGCCTTAAAGGTCAGGGAAAATAAGTTTGCTTTGCAGGGTCACGACTGAGAAAGCAATGCAATCATGACAAAAGTGATGGTCTATAGCACAGAAATTACACTGTGAGAATTTACTTTACTCTAGTAGAGGCGTGTGGATCATGCCCATATCTACCTGGCACTGACAGATCCTGATGATAATTTGGCATACTCCTTTCTAGTAGTGCAAACCCTTCCTGATGGGCTACATTAGAGCAGTGGAAATGGTGACTTACACTGATACAGCCAACTGAATGCAGGTCTTCTCAAATTCAACAGTTAAGTGTCTGGTAAACTTTTTGAATGCTGCTGCCCATAATTCAAAGTGCCAATGATATTAAAAAGCTTTTTATATTATGAGCTGCTACACTCCCACTTCTGTTCCCCATCAATGAGCATGAACTACGTGGTCAGTAAGGTGCAGCGAGGAAGCCATAGATTGTCTTGGACAAAGAGGCAAAGAACAAGTACAATGAATTGTCTGAAAGCCCAGCATTGGTCCAGGTCCAACCCCAACACAGAGACAGAGCCCAAAATCTCACTCAGATGCCTGAACTTTTGTTACTCCACAAGAAAGGAAACTCAGCTAAGCGTTTGATACTCACACTAATCCTTGACAAATTCCTGAACAATAACCTTGAATTCAAAGTAATGTTTATTGTACTTAAATTTTGAGTGAGCAGCTCTGGTTGCTACCTTATCAGTCAATGAAGCTAGGTATGAGTAAAAATGTGGGGATCCTGTGTTTCCTCTAGCTCATTCATATGCTTCCAGATCATATTCCATTTCCTCTCTGACAAGCTTTTTTCCTGGTTCTCTACTACCTTAAAACAAACAAACAAACAAACAAACAAACACATACACACCCCACACCCCCCCCCAAAAAAACCCAACCACCACCCAAACAAAACAGTTTCCTGAAAATGGATCATAAGTTTCCTCAAACTCACTAAAATCGTCTTTTAAAACAGTTCAGTAATTTCCAGCGAGTGGCCTCCTCTATCCTCACATAACCCCAAAAGGCACCTTTATTATTGCCAAAAGCATAGGCTGAATGCAAGAGCAAAAGATAGTGCTTGGGGATGGCAGCATTTTCACTCCAGTAATATAGTACCTGATAATTTGTTGATCTTTTTAAAGCATGCAATTTAATTCATTAACAAAACATATTTAAACCATATGAAGTATATTATGCAGTATTTGTATGACAAAACTAATTTACTGTAATGCCATCATATAGAAAAGTAGAGAAGTAAATTATATGATAGGTATACACTCATTGATTACGTTACATGAATGAATGTGTTGTATGAAATGTGATACACATGTAAGCATTAAGGGAAGAGTCATCTAGAAAGCTTATAGAAATTAAATTACATTATTTCCCATCTAATATATGTGGTTTTGAACTAGAACAGGATTTTTTTTTTCTTTGCTACAGACTTAGTCACAGATATGTGAATTTGCCCTGTGTGTGTATCAAAACTCAGAAACTCACAAACTCGCCTTTTTTGTTCAGACACAACTTCTGCACCATGCAGATTGCAGGTTATGCTCTGCCTATCTTGCCATGTGAAAGAAGAAGAATGTTTAACAGCAGTATTTATTTAGGGGAGGGGAAGCAGTGGCAACATCTACACTGTACGACTACGGTGCTGTAGGGAGCTTGCCATGGCCAGCGAGGACCTGCTCTGATCTGCTAGTGCAGACAACAGTGACGAGCCACCACTGGAGAGGCAAAGGAGGGGACGGACCCAGTGACGTCGCTTGGCAGAAGCCTCTAAAAACCTCATTGGAGGTAGCCACACTCAGTCCTGTGGCTTATAGCCATAGAGACCTGTTAACATCATGCATTTAAAGGCAGTGTTTAACAGGATGCTTAACACTTTGCCAGCACAGCACAGAGGAAGAAATGGAATGTGGCAAGAAAGGAAACACTCATGTTATTCCACCAGCCCTTGTCAGAAGGCCGTAAAAGATATTGGCTACATATTCTCCCAGCTTGTCCCCTGCCACTTAGGTATTCCTCTTGAAAGATATTCCCTCAATGATTGTCTGGAATAGTTTAACATCCTTCATTAAATACTTCCTCTGCTTACCCTTCCCTATTCCTTTACTTCAGTATTCCCAGAAGTTTTACAAGATGCTGATTTTGCACAGTAGGGAAAAAAAAATACTCAGCACCCAAGGCCTTAAATGGAGTGTTTGCTTCAAGACTTTAATTAAGGTTTAAATATATGTTTTTAAGTAGGGAAATAGAAGGACAAGGAACAGCATCTGTTTTTTCAGTTCACTTATAACCTCAAGGAGCAAATATCTGCAATATCTTTCTACAGCTCTGCCAAATTTCTGGTAGATGTTTGAACCATAGGGAAAAACAGAGCGGTGAGTGTGTATTTTGTGAGCATGTGTCCAGAGACCAACAAGACACCAATTGAAGCAGGAAATCCTACAGGGTCGACTGTGGCAATTTAGGATGGTATACCTGGGAAAGCATCCCTCCAGGCTGTCTTATTATGGACTTCCCTGAAGCATCCCAAGAAAGAGGAAGTCATACAAAAATGCCAGGAGGCCTCCATGGATGAACAAGGAGCTCCTAGGCAAGCTCAAGCAGAAAAAGGAAGCCTACAGAGGATGGAAGCAAGGACAGGTAGATTGGGAGGAATACAGAGAAATTGTCCGAGTAGCCAGGGAGCAGGTTAGGAAAGCCAAAGCCCCAACAGAATTAAACCTGGCCAGGGATGTCAAGGGCAACAAGAAAGCCTTTTATAGGTATGTCAGTGATAAAAGGAGGACCAGGGAGCATGTGGGCCCTCTCCAGATGGAAGCAGGAGACCTGGTTACCCGGGACGCAGAGAAAGCTGAGGTGCTTAACCACTTTTTTGCCTCAGTCTTCAACAGCAAGTGCAATAGCCACACGGCCCAAGTTGAGGATCCCCAAGACAGGGACTGGAAGAACAAAGAACCTCCCACTGTAGAAGAAGACCAGGTTCAAGGATGCCTAAGGAACCTGAAGGTGCACAAG
>KL282487.1:286-27549 GCA_000699545.1 Podiceps cristatus
TTTCCCTCCAGCTCCCCTATATTTTCCACTGTGCTCTGAATTCAACTTTATCTTGCTGGAAGTTGTATTGCCTACCCTCTTTTTGTCTCTTAAGTGAAATATTTATCTTGAATAATAGACAAGTTAAATACGTAATTTTAAATAGAATGGATTTAAAGTTAGAAAATAAAATCCAACAGACTTAGTGAGTTCCTATATCAAACAACAGGCTTCTCTTCTGTATATGCATTACTGAAAAAAAAATTTAAACAGTGGCTTACAGTATGGCAGAATGATAAAGTGCTGTTTAAGCATCAGTTCCCACAACCGTTATTTGGTAAGGCAGAAAGCCTCAAGTCCAAAACATGCAAGGCAAAAAACTTATTTACTGAGAATTCGACTCTTCAGTGTGCAAAGTGCAGTGGCCTTGATCCAGCAAAGCATTGCAGCCTGTGATTTCCTTTAAGCTTATGAATTCATTGCATCTAGTGAGAACACTCTATTGACTTATTTGCCAAGGTTTTTGGAAGATGTTGGCTGCATTTCTCTATACACAATGCAGGATTAAGACCTAACTTAAAAAACATGCTGCCCAGTCTGATGCTGTTGTTATTTTTCTGAAGAAAATGTTGTAATGTAGCAGTAGAAGTGATCTCTGACACTCTCTTTGTTCTGAAGAGCTTGCTCACAACAAAAGAAACCCTTCTGTGAACACACAATAGCTCGATGATTAGAGCACTCAGCTGAAGAGGAAAGGACCTAGGTTCAAATCCCTGATCCAAACCAGACAGAGCAGGGAATTGAACCTGACTCTCTAGTGTCAGAGATTAGGGTACTCCACTGGGATAACAGCAAGCCAGGTTTCAACTCCCTGCTCTGTCTGGTTTAGATCAGGGAGTTGAACCTCTGTCTCCCCCATCTCAGCTGTGTGCCCTCATCACCAAGTTATTTGGCCAAGATGGGATGGAGTGTTTTGTTCTTAAAAAAATAAAAAAAGAAGGGGGGCGGTGGGGGGGGGAACCAACCCTCATTCTTCACTAGAGTAAAATCTAAATTACCCAATCCTGACACTTTCCACATGATGGAATTGTTGTTTCCTGAGAGCTACTTCATGGTCACATACCAAGAGCACCAGAAGCAATAGGAAGATGTAAAACCCCTCTGTCTCTGCAAATGCAGCTAAAGATGCAAAGAGATTCAGCCATGTTATCCACATAGCTTTGGCAGAAGCAGGGAAAATAAAACCACCAGAAGCCTACTCATGTGAGCACCAGAGCTATCTCAGTGAACTACAGTTCTGTTTGGAGGAGAATGGGGGAGAAAGATTAATATTCTGTCAGTGTTGATGCTGTCGGAGGTGTCTGTGCCAGAGCACAGACTGTCTGTGTGAGTTTGAATCTTCAAGCAGTTTTTTTCCCCACTGTTTTCCGTGCCTCTCTTCTCTCCCCTGGCTTTCTACCTGGTTCTGTCTAATTTCTCTATGTCTCTTATGTCTCCTCCTTTCACTGCTCTTACCATATATTCATGTCCTTCTGCTTCCCACAAAGATATTTCTCTGGCTTAAGCTTTGTCTTTGTGATGGCACACACACACAGTTGAACCTTGGTGCAAAATCCACTGTGAATCTGCTTATATCTGTTGAGATAAATGGATAGGTTTTAACTGTTTATCTTGTCCTTGTAATCCACACACACATATTGATTTTCTTAATCTAATCCCAGGCATTTTTAAAGGTTTAAGGATCTTTTTTTTTCTCATTGTCTTCTCTTCTACCTTCTGATTTTACCCAGCAGTAGACCACCTGTTGATTTTTGACAATCTAGCATGTGAACCTTTTCATAGCCATCTGCAGAGGGCTTAGTTTAGTCATACAACGTTCATAGACTGAAAGTCTGTGTCTGAATTTGCAGTGTTGAGTATCTCCAAGTATGGAGCATGGACCTCTAATTTTGAGTAAGAGTGCTTTACATTCATTCATTTGAGATGGAAAATGACTGCTATTTACTAAATCAACATTAGAGTGTGCATATTTATACCAAAGAAGTATTCACAGGAGAGTTAGAATGGAAATGTGGGGTGTATGAATTACAATCACAGTCATTCTTTCAGTTCCATTCAGCAACAGGCAAGCACTTAACTCTTGCAAAATGCATGTCTGGAAATTAGGCTATCATACATGCACAAGAGGCACTCAGTTTTGCTGGGTGTGAGCATTTGAGATGCTGCTGTTGTACATTCAGATTGCATATTCCTCTGTCCCCTGCAGTGCCCAGGGCACAAAGATATAATGTGATGTCTTGTTTCCATCTCTCTTCATTTACGCAGCAGCAGACAGCACGATGCGTGAGAACCCCCTTCGTGTGTTGCTGTTGCTGTGTTATCAACAAATGAGATTTCATGGCCTGCTCTGGAACTAGGACACGCACGCTCTTACGACTCTACACAGGCTCAGTCTTGCAGCAGTCCATGTCATGTCAGCCTGTGTATAAAACCGGGTCATGCTTTTTTGCAGCCCAAGCCCGGTGGCTGGAGGGCTATGATAGGGTTTTTCTCTGTCTGTTTCCTCTCAAGGCCCAGGGTCAGTAAGCCTGAGATGTCTTCCACTTTTCCATAGCCTCTCTCCTCAGCCCTATCGGATGTTACCTGTTGATACCAAGTGACTGACTCTGGGCACCCTGATTGGCATTAAACTCCACAGCCTCTGCTGAAGCCGACAGGGTGGGCTTCTGCACAAATACAAGGAAATCCAGGCCTTGCTGTGGCTGCAGGATATCCCTAGCTGGGTTCCTGACCAAATGCAGGATGTGCAGCACATGAGGGAAACAGACCACACTGTACACGATGGAACTAGCATACAGGGTAGTGGTCCAGTGAGGAAACCATCCTCATCATCCATAATGGAGTGCTATCATGCAATTGGATCTCCCTGCTGTAAAATGATCCAAGGCACTTTGTAGTCAAACCCCACACTGTAAACTATTTTACATGAAGTCAGCTGCATTGCCTCCTTCCTGGCAGACACTTTAGAACCATAATTACATTCGTCTCCATCTTTAATTTACTCCATTGTGCTTCTGTCATTGCAGGATCTTCAGTACTAAGCACTATGTGTTCATTTCCTCAGTGCTTACTGTAAATTGCAAATTAAGGGTGGCATGATTAACTCTGAATTGCCCTGCTTTTTGTGGGATGAAGTCAAGGTCATCATTACTTGAACATTAGTTTATTGTGGTTTAATGAGGTACACAGTATTATATTTGGCTTGAAGGATCCATTCCAACTAGAGGCCAGTTTGCAAAGAAAGTTGGTTTGGAAACCTGCTGTACCAACAGAGATCTCTCTCTGTCAGCTCTGGAGAAGTGAAAAAGGGTAATGGTGAATTAGAAGTGGACCTTCATTTTTAAATTAAACTAATAGTGTCTAATTATTAAGGCCTGAGCCTTCAGTCTTTCATAGTATGACAACTCCCTTCAGTGGGAGCTAAGGGCATTTCATTCTTGCTTAATATCATACCCTGTAAAAGTTTCATACTGAGCAATTGTAAGGCTGTATTTATGCTTTTGTATTAGTTATTTTACAGCTTTTTTATTTAGTGAAGGATGAGCTAGCAAGATTTGAAATGGTATTTGTAGAGAAAATCTGTCATGTTTAATGGAAAGTGTCCAGGAAGGTAACACAACTGCCAATCCCAAATTAAATGGTACATAAAGGGAGAGATAGATTTTCATGATGCCAGGTTTCCAAGGACTGATTCATTCCATAGTGTTCAAGTAATGCTTTAGTGGTTCTTACTGACTCTTTATTCACTTCAGTTCCAGCATTTCCATTTTATAAATGTCTTTTAATCATTGCTGTAAAAACTCATTCTAAGTTAAAATTCAGTATATAGTTAATGTTCCAAGAAATAGCCATACTTGCCTCCCCTTATTCCCAGCTCCCCTCTGTGTTGGAAACTCAGTTTCTAAATCTCTCATTTGCTAATTATGTGAAGGAGAGAGGGAGGGAGGAAGGAACAGAGAGAGGGAGAAAGAATAATCAAGTAACATTGATGAAAATTTGTCTCCTAATTCAAATTCAGTACTTGCAGGTATCCATATAAGCAAAATAAAGCATGGGTAAAGATTCTGATACTTTACCTGACTGCTTGCAGCATAGTTTGGTTTTCTGCCTCCTTTCTGCAGTGACTTTGTAATTGGTGGTTCTGCCACTGCTTTGATTTCCAGGACAGAGAGACACCAAGTCTCTCTATCTGTGGGAGTTCCCATTTGCGTGCCACAGGTCCAGGTTGCTCTATACCATCTACATTTGGATTTTTTTTTTTTTTTTTTTTAAAAGGCACAATGTTTCAAACTGCATTTGAAAAAATCCAGCATGTATGTAACACGCTTTGAGGGATTTAAAGGTATTTTTAAGAAGTGCTAGCCTTACATCTCCCATCAATCCTGTGTTATGACAGTGTAGGAACCGCAGACTGGCATGAAAGTTCTGCTCTTCTCTCTGAAAACCTGGTACCACTCTGTGGGCAGGGACTGTTCAGAAATAGCTCTCACATAGATGTGTGCTGCTGGGCTGACAGTTTCTAACTCAGCACTGAATTTCCTTCATCTTTTTGCTTGAGTGACCATTAGTTCTTAGTATGTGAATAGAGAGCTTTTTTGTGGCTTCAGCTGAGTGGATGTTTTGGGGATTTTCAGCTGATGCCTCCAGTGGTAAAAGTCTCAGTAAGAGAGATCCAGAAAGGTTAAAATCAACATCAGTTTGTAGAAAAGACTGTTTTTCATGCATGTTTCCAAGGAGCAGGCTGCTTAGATTAATTAAGTAATGTAGAAAACATCCCCACTAAGCAAGCCTCCATAGTTCAATTTTTTCCAGCAGGAGACCAGAATTATGCACCTTATTTCTGAGGTCACTTCCATAATTGCAACAACATACAATTTTTGTAATAGCTTTTCCTTTTAAATGGATATTTAAATGGAAGTAATTAAGTATGGTTATTTCATATCCATCTCCTGAGAGGAAACATAACAGCATGATGAAAATACAAGTGAATTGGAAGTAATAAATGTCTACTAAAAAGGGCTGCATATTGACTCCCTAAGTAATATTAGTTGTTAATTGTTAAGACTCTCAGGGTGATAATGTGGAGATTCAGATGCCTGCCATACTATACAAAACTGGATTCCAAAACATTCCATTTAATAAGCTATTGTTGAAAGTGTTGCTGCAGTCAGAAGTACCGGCTGTATATGTCAGGAACAGGCAGTCATGAAATGTGACCTGTAAAGCAGAAGTATAACTTTTTAAAAATCGGATCCAGTTGCTTTTCTCTTTCGCACTTTTTGAGGGCCTCTGTCTAATCCTGAAACTCTTCTCTCCATGTCCTAATTGGGCTGATTGACTTGTGTCACTGTGCCAATCCTTCAGACAAATAGCTTGTGTTTCTTACGCGGGAGCTGGACCCACATGGATATAATGCAGGTCAGGTTAAACGTAAGGCAACAAGCCTCTAAAGGTTAGGAGTTTCATGGGCACAGCCTGAACCTAAATGCTCAGACTTTCAGATTCTTCTCAACATACTGAAATGTCTTTGGCCTCCAAAGCTAGGGTAGATATTGTGTAGGCAGTGACTACCTAATAAAAACATCAGCTGCCTTGTGCCCAGTTAGGCGGCAAAGGAGCAAGACTTCCTTATCATCTGAGTTTTCAGACCTTTTTCCTGTGCCCAGTTAAAAGAAGAAAGGTAAGAGTCCACAAGAGAATGTTTTAAAAAGGCAAATAAGGTCCACAGATCTTCCCAAGTTCTGCTCTGAGTTTTGGATGGCATCTGAGAGGATTACAGTGTTCTGGCTGGTTCATCCCTACCTGTTCTCACAGTGACATCTCTGAACTGTTAGCAGCAAGAAATTTGCTTCTCAAATGCCTTTCAGATTTTCATGGAGGAAAAAATCTAAGAAGTGTTAATCAAAAGTTAGTCATTTCACATTGCCTGTATTATGCTGTGATGTTCTGATTGTCCCTTTCTCTGATTGTCCCTTTCTTGTTTAACAGTAATATTACAAGCACTGAAATAAATGTAATGAACTGCTTTTCCTATCAAAAAATGCCTTCATCACTCAGTTGCCTGCAAAAAATGTTTATAGGATCATATGTGTTTCTGCTGTGAACATTATCCCTTCTTTCTACCATATTTACCTGAAGAATAGCAGTAGTTTGGGCCTGAATAAATTTACAAATCAGAAACATATAGAATTCATCACAATCAGTTTTACACCACCTGGGAGTGTAAGTTAGCTGTCTGGGCTTCCTCAGTAGTTAATAGGGAAGAAGAGATACATTTTAAGGGAGATGCTATCCTATTCTAAGAAAAAGTCTAAGGTAGTGGGGATGAATGCCTTCTGAATGGGTTCCTTTATACTGAGTTTAACCTTTATGGGTGAGACACCTTATTTCGGTAGGCTCAAGTTCAACAAATCCCACTCAATGCACTTTGACATGACACGAATGCCTGGGATTGAAGGGTAGGGCCTTGAAAGAGCATCCTTTGTTAACTCCTTTGTTTTTCCCCTCCTGAAATTAGAATAGAAAGATCATTTTAAAACAGTAACAACAACAACAAAAAGTTAAATATATGTGGAGAACTGAAATCTGCTTCCTGCCCTTCTCCAGAAATAATTCTTCTTCTCTGTAAGACATAGAGATCTGGGGCTACAAAGCAATGGATCTGTAGCTCCCCTCCAGGTAACATCTGCTCTGTTCTGCTTTATTATTTCTGAAATTTAGGTAAACACAGATAAAAGAGAATTTGTCTCTGAGTTTAACTTAATTCTTTTAATTGGTAGAAATACTTGAGAGAAAAAAATAAAATGAGTAATACCTGAGGGATGGTAAGAAGGAGAGATGGTAATATCCTCAACCCCTCTAGGATAGAGACTGAGAGGTAGATAATTACTGTTTGTGAGAGGTTACCAGGAGGTGCAGTGAGGGAAAAACTGCAATGAGCCGTAAAACCACTGACTCTGTTTAGGCCATGATTTTTACTCTCCAGCAGAGTTACAAATTTCAGCTCCCAGGATCATATTTTGAAGGGCATTTTTTTTCTTTTTCCTGGAATGGGACTCAGGAAGTTCTCCAAAAAGTAAGGAGTGCCCTCAGCATATCTAGACAAATGCAAACTTGTAATTAATATGGATTAACTGAAATAAACTCATGAACTATACATATATGTGTGTATAAAATAAAAGTATTTCCCTTGTATTGTCTGCTCTCCCAGCACAACCAATAGCACTGACAAACCTTGTTAAACTCTTTTCTCCTGTATACCACTGCATTTCAGTGAAGTCAAAGCTGCAAAAGAAACATGAATAGTTCCGATCGTTCTGATTTTTGGCAGATCAAAACTTATTTATAATCCTCAAAGGTATTTCAGTGGTAATTGTATTTGAGTGCACTGCTAAGCCCGATATTCATATTAACAAATAGGGAATAAAAAAGAAGCTGAATTGTTAATTGGAAGTTGTCATGCCTTTAATCACTTGAGTGACTGACTCAAGACAGTTTCCTCGCTTGCAGAAAGATTAATGTAAACTCCCTGCTAAAGTGATTAATCTTATCTATTGTATTCACATTTTTACAGAAATGAACAAAATACTTTTTCAGCCATGACTTCAGATGTGCTGTAAAAGATAATCTTCCAAGATTGACAGTAGTAGATTATTATCAACCAAGCAGGGAGCTCCAAGGCACTTGGGTGCATATTTTAGGTTTATAGACAACTACCCCACAGATTTAACTCCAAAAATCCATCCTCAGTACTAAAGGTAGATGTATTTATAAAGAGATGTGTACATACGATATATATGATGTATAATGACGATTCCTTGATTGCCTTTATATTATAGCTGAAATGAGGTGTTTGTATATTCCTGTCATTTGTGGGTATGTATTTGTTGGTCTACGGTTTACTCTGGGTAAAACTATCCTTAAAGCAAACACTCAACTCTGTGTTACATCTCTGAACCTGTAGGTTAACTCCACATGGTTTCAACTTCAACCCTTTAACAACAAATTATTATTTATGTAAGCTGTCAAATCCACACAGGACAAGCAGCTACAGAAGAAGAAACTGAAGCACATAAGCCATAGTGAGAAGCATAAGGCTCCCATAACAGACTAGCCTTTCCCTTTCTGTATTTAGTCCACTAAGAGTGAATTATTCATTACAATCAAACTAAAGGTCCCCCAGTCTTGCCATTTCATCTGCAAGTTTGTTGAAAATCAAGGCTCAGTGTGAAGCCTCCGGAGAATTATTCTGAGTTAGTAACACCTGCAAAGAACAGAGATTTCACTGTGAGGTAAATTGCTATGTGATTGCCCACACATCAGCAAAAATTGTAATTGGGAGAAACTGAATATTTTCTCTGTGTTTAACTGGTGAGGATTTTGTAGGGTGTCATTTTACATTAAGTAGTAGAGTTATAATTTAGAATGTTTCACAGCAACCGCTTGTGTTTGTTTTAACAGCGAGATTTCTTTTCTATGAGATTTCTATTGCTGTCAGCTGCTATTGCAACTTTATGCAACGGACATTTAGAAGCCTTTCTTAATCTTAGGGTAAATTGTCAGAGACAGGCTTTAAACTATGGAATTTTTTCCCCCATGATTTCTTGTGAGTTTAGAAGCTGATACTTTTCCCTACCTAGCTGTATCTCATAAATGGCAACCTAAGTCATGATTTTGATGTCTACATCTGTAGCATATGTACACTCAGCGGCTCCCTGGACAGCAGTGGAAACTACCTCAAGCATACATTTTTGTTTCTTCCAGATGTTTCAGGAATACCTTCATAACTAACTGAAAAACTGAGGTGGAACTTCTAAATCAAATTGGATATTAACAATGTAATCTATCCAAAAATGGGCAGAGAAAGAAAAAAAGGTCAAATTATCTTGTCTCCATATTGCACTGCATTGTTATACGCTGAGGTCTTATTGTCTGCATTTTCCACGAGTCCTGTATCAATTCACAGCTCATGTTTGGAGGAGGATTTAGGCTTCTGCCTGATGACAGTAACACAACCCCAGCAAAAAATTAATAAACCTTGTATCATTCTGGATAGATCTACATGGAGAGCTTCAGACAGACCGCTTTTTGCCTGTCCTTTGAAGAGAACCACCTCTGGTGCACGAGCCAAGTATTCTTCCTAGAAAGATGTATTGCTGAGCTCAGTAGGTTGCTCGGAGACTTAGTAGCTTGATTCAGGCAGGTTGCCCTGCTAACATGGCTGGATGTGCCTTCTGCATGGGAACTGCTTGGGCTCTGCCTGCCCCTCTCTGGGCAAATGTGCTCTTGTGACTTGCAATGTTATTTTTGTTTTCCTTTTCTTTTCTCCAGCTGTAATAGGAAAAAAAATGGTTAAAGGCGAAGGGAAGAGGAACATATCTAGAAGAGTGACATCTGGTTTCAAATGTGTACTTTTAGTGCAGTGAAACTTGCTTCAGTGAATTCCTGTTATATGCCTTTTACAGTTACTGGAATAAAATGTCCCTGGTGCCAAAGGCAAATGCATAAGAAGCAGGGAACTCATAACTACATGAATGTGTTAGACGATAATATGTAGTGGGTGCTGCTGCGATACATAATAGCTGAGCTATTCTTACTGCAATACAGCTAAGGGCTAATATAACACAGGTTCATTTCCTTGGATCAACATGGGATGTATTAAAAAATAATTTGCTGGGCAAGATGAAGCTTTTCAGGCTCAGATAATCCTACTGCCTGCTCCAGAGGTCTCTGAAAAGTGTAATGAAATAATGAAACCCTACTGATTGACTAATCTTCCTTTTCCACACCACTTCAAAGCGTTTCCCTTTTTCACCTAAGAACAGAACTGCGGGTAAGCAGTGCCTCCAGCACAGACTTGTCTGTGAGAGTCCTGCTGTGGGCTCTAACTTCAAGCTTGTTGTCTCTGTGTCACTGCTCGTGGATCATCCTAGAGTTTAACTCAGCTATTACAGGGCTGGGGGAAGACCTGGTGTTTGGCTTAGGGCTGTAGGGAAGAGGAGAGGAAGCAGGTGTATTGTGTAAGCAAACTTCCATGTGTCCGCATCCATGCGCTTGTCAGATGAATTTATCTGCTCCAGCTGCATTGCACTAAGAGTTGATCTTCCAGTATATATTTATTTATCTGACATATTACATCTGAAATATGCTGTCAGTTTCTTTCAGAGAACTTCACGGCATAGGGAATGTAATCATGAAGATGATATAGCATTACCATAGGATCCCACAGTATTAAAGTACTGTGCAGTTAGTGCCAGAGCACTAGCTAAGAGCATCCAATTGGGTTGGGTGCCATATAATAAGAGTTAACTCCTGTCCAGGAGAAAAGCGAAAGAGGAAAGGAGTTGACTATCATTTTACAGAGAGAAAAAACAACGTACTGAGAGAATGTGTGTCGAGAAAGGGAATGGTAGTTCACAGGAGCAAAAGTGGAAATCTGAAAGAAGTGTTGTGCTATGGACTTCTAGTCCATGTTTCAAGTGGTCCGTATCATGTACAAACATTCAGTTGCTTCAAAGCTGTTTCCAAAGAAGGAAAAATAATGGCCAAAACTGAAAGAAAGTGACCCAAGGTATGCAAACTAGATTCCCACTTGCTTGCGTTCAAAGGATGGTTTTTTGTTCCTGCTCTATGTTAAAGATATGTACCTGAATTTAGATGCTTGTTATTAAACTATGTTATGAACTTGTCTACAATTTATGAGCATTTGTATACAGGGAGTCACATCTATCTTTAAGTTTGAACTATTGTTGGAATTTGAATGTTGTAAAAAGAGGAAACAAGAAAAGAAAAAAATCTGTTTTTCTAGGTTGTCCCGGGGCCAAGAAGAATGAGTTCCTGACTAGTGTTTTGGATGCATTGTCCACGGATATGGTGCACGCAGTCTCCGATCCATCATTATCTTCTAGCCGGTGAGTTTGAGATCCTTTTCATGTGTTTTAAAAGAATTCTGGCAGTAGTGAATGCATTGTGGAGGGCTTTGAGAAGTAATGTTTCTTCGACCTTCACAAAGGTTAAATTTGCAAGAACCTATCTAGGAGAGTTTACTTCAAAGTTACCACTGCAGACTATGTCTACGAAACAAAGATGGACTTGATAGCTGAATTCTCAGCAGCAGCAGAGCTTCGAGTTTATCTGTAGCTGCTGGTGCAACTGTGTCTCGGTCTTTGTTCTCCTCTCAGGCTTTACTTGATGAATGCGTGCTACCTTCCTGATTGGTATTTTGCCCAGTTGCTTGCAAACCAAACCAATGCTATCAACAGTCACAGGTAGAATTAAAAATGTGTAAGTGCTGTCAAACTTTAGGTGCCTGCAGGTGAGGTGCTTGCCATCTGAAGAGGAAGTGGCGTTTATTGTTATAACTTATGCTGTAATGCAATACATTTAGCCGTTTTATCTCTAAAAGCATCCATCATTGGTTGTAATTGGAGCCTAGGTATTTGATGATGCTGGCTGTTGACCTACTTCAGTTGGGCATATCACACATTTTAATGTGACTGCCATCTATGAAAATATCTTTTCCTCTTTTATTTCACTTTTCTCTGTTTCAGGAAATGAAAGGGGAAAGCACTGCTTTCTGAGTATGGTGCTGACCTCAACACAGTTTCCGAGTGTTAACTAAGAGCAGATTCCGGCCCTTAGTGTAACATGTAGGATACAGTTGGCCAAAGTGAAAAAAGAGGGATTCACTACAAGAAGATGGTGGACGAAAGTAGGGAGGTTTTATGTAGCAAAGCATCTGACAGTGATTTAACTATTCTGAAATAAAGTGAGGTTAATGTATCAGGATTAAGACTGAACTGTTGTTTTCTCTTTCAGGGTTTCAGAGCCTGATCCAAATCATACTCTGGAAGAGAGAGTGGTCCATTGGTATTTCAAACAGCTAGATAAAAATTCCAGTGGTGACATTGGCAAGAAAGAAATCAAGCCATTTAAGAGATTCCTAAGAAAGAAATCAAAACCCAAAAAATGTGTCAAGAAGTTTGTGGAATACTGTGATGTAAACAATGATAAGTCTTTATCAGTTCAAGAATTAATGGGTTGCTTGGGAGTAACAAAAGAAGAAGGTAAAGCAGAAACAAAGAAACGCCATAGTAAGAACCTTTTCTACCTTGTTCTCTAGATTCTTTAAGGCTGACAAGTCTGATATTTGTATATGCCAGAAATATACAAAAGAAAAGAACACATCTGTCGATAGCTAATGCAGCTGTTGCTTAGGGCAGATGGCAGGGAAGCTGCTTCAGCGTAGGCAAATCATCACTTTGCTCCAACAGAATCAAAAATTTCCCGTTTATTCTCACCATTCAATGTATTACAGTAGAAAACCTTAGAGGATATGATATGATAACATTAACAGTCATTGAGAAGCCAGTTTAATGTTATTACAGTACTGTGTCCTGAATGAGTAGAAGTGTCACACCTGTGCTTTTTGGAGTCCTGCTGGGAAGGAAGCACGTCGTTGAGCTTTAATGATGTCTCATTTCTCAGATGTGGTTTAGAGATACAGTGAGGAATGTGATCATCTGCCAGACAGGTGGAACAACTGCTGGTACACATCCACCTTACCTTGCTGTCAAACTGGTAGAAAGGGGAACAAATAACTGCAGTGTGTAATGGTTCCTGCAAAGTTCAATAACACAATTCCTGAAAACAAAAAAGATATTTTTAAAAAATATGTAAACAACAACAATAGATCTTCATACTGTAGGAAGTTGTACAACATAAGTATAAGCAAGTTGCTTTGTTGGTCTGGGACCTTAAAATGAAGCCAGGGCAGTAAAACAAAGGTGTCATAGGAAATGAAAAGCAAGTCAAGTGGGAAATGGAGTAGAAATAAAATAGTTTCCACAAAATTGGTTATATTCAACCCTAGAAAGGGAATACTGCAGGAAAAAGGAATGGCTCTGCATTGTACTAATATCATAAATTGTCTGTGTCTCATGGACACAGATCTCTCGAAACATATATCAAATGCAGGATTTTTTTTCTGTGTTTTCTTGTGGACCTAATAATAATACCTCGCAATTCTCATTTAAGTGAGAGAGGTGAAAAAACCACTTACGAATGTGGATGACTGTTGTTATCTTTATGCTATAAATGTGGAAACTGAAATGTAACACCTCTTTCATTTACACTCTTTAGCAGACTAGTGTCTTAAAGTGAAGGCCATTATGGTCACTCTACATGTTAACATCCAGACATCTCTGTCCTGCCACAGCTGGCAATTCTTCGTCTTATTGTAGATGAAATTTGGGTCATATTATTCCCTTTGGAATAAAGGAAGCTATAGTAAGACTCAAACCAAATCCCAGTTTTTCCTGTGCCCATTTCAGTGAAAAAACCCAAAGATTAGGCTTCTCACATAAGCTTCCTGTTTTGAAAAGGAATGTTGTAAGAGGCATGGAATTATATGAAGATCACACACAGATTTAGATAAAGAAAAAATCATGTTCATCATAACTGGAGGTGTTTAACAGAGCTTCTCCAAAATAAATGTAGTCAATAATGAGAACATTAAATTTTGGAAGGAAAATTACCTCAGAGCTTTTGCATTGAAAAACTAATGGCATCCAGTTGGGAAAAAAGCTAAATCAAATAATTTGGTTGCTTTCCTAGAAATACATATTTTTGAAGATAAGACAATAAAAATTGCTTTTTTTTTTTTTTTTTTTTTTTTTAATATCAGCATTCTGTTTTGTTTCTCTTGCTTGATAATTAAAATTTCCTTTCTGATAATCCTTTCACTTGCACAAAAGAAACAGTCATCACCACTCCAGTAAAGCTAGAGTTATATTTCTAGGAATAGGTGAGACCCTGTCACCTGCGGTGTGAAAACTGAGATAAGGAGGCTACTCTATCATTCTGTGTGAGTCCCAGGTGTCTTGTGAGAATTATTTGAAGCAATATAAGAGCCAGAGAGGTGCAAAACATACTATCTCAGGGGAATGGTAGTTTTTGCAGTATTTTTCAAGGTACGGTTTCATTCCCCTTTGTCCCAGTGCAGCTTGATTTGCTAACAAACTGACATGGAAAATTGAGTGTGAGTGAGTTCCTCCCTAACTTCCCAAGTTTGCTTGCAAAGTTGAACGGGCCAGTAGACTTATGTAGCTGGGGCTTTTTTTCCTCATTTAGAGGACTGTCTTGGACTTTGCCACTAAGAAACTTAAAAAACAGTGATAATCTTGTTGGTTTATTGATTGAATGTGAACAATGGCTTTGGCTGGTAGAGCTGTTCGTGTGCAAAGTCTTTAAGCAAAGCGAATGCTTTCCAGACCGTCCGATTGTCCATGCTTCTTTTCCACCAAGGATAATAGGCTATATTTACTACTAAAGACTTAATAAGTTTGAAATGCTCAACACTTAGTAGACGCAATCTATCCTTAGCAAATGTCACATATAAACTGGCAAGAAATGCTGTCATTCCGCTTTCGTACAACATGATAGAAGCAACACCTGTATTGAGGAAAGAAAAAAGTGGATGTTTCAATGAAAGTTCTGAAATATTTTCTCTCATTTATTGTAAGCTGTGCAGTTACCTTGCTCTAAACAATAACAGAGTGAGGGCTTCAGTTCTTCACGATGCTACATATAACTTGCAAGCTGTATTCATAATGTTTCTTTTCTCTCCTCTAGCAGCCCCTAAAACCAACACTGAGAGCACTTCATCCAGCAGGCAGGTGAGGACTGAGGAGAGCAAGATCTCCATTCCTTTCTTGCCAAGCTGAACTTCTTGGGGCTTTAGCAGTTATTGCAGCTTCAAACTGCATTCATCTGCCATTCTGCAGACTTGCCAGGAAAATGTAGAGCAGCATCCTGCTTAACAAATTTTGACTAAGTAAATCTGAATTAGTCAACTACAGGTGCAGAGTAAATGTGCATAAATGCAAAGTGGATTATGGCTGCATGTGATGTTCCTAGTGAAGTATAATTGGCATCTAGGCTAGTGATAATGAGATGAGTGTAAATGAGCCCTCATATGAGTCTTCTGCATTCCTGAATGTGGGCATTCCCATACACTTTTAAATGTGCACTGCTTTATCTTCATTTACCTTTTTCTTCAACTTAATTCCATTAACCTTCCTGTGAGTCATGCTATAGACACTAACTTTGACTGAAATTATTCTATGTAAAAAAAGCCATGCAGTTCCCATGCCCTATGAAAATCTATACATTTCACAAACCTCACCAAATTATTGTACGGTGATTTTAAACACCTTTTAAAATCTTAACATAGAGAAAAGAGCTGTCACTTTCAAATGCCTTTGCTGGCTAAGCAAAATGATGCTGGATAACTAGGATTTGCATCAGTCTGCTGATGTATGTTAAAACTAAAATAGGTTAGGTCTGCAGAATGATTGTAGCAAATAAAATGTCAACTGTCCTGACAATATAATCCATGACCTGGTTTTGCATCAATTTTCTGCAAAGACTTGATTTTGTTTTTCTGAATAACACCAGTGTATGTCATTTATGGCATTTTGGCCACTCATTTGGCCATTCAGAGCTACAAAAGGCACAAAAGCAGCATTCTTAAATCAAGGAAAGGTACACATTGAAAAGGAAGGACTCAAATGGAAGCTCAGGAAAAAAAGTGAAAAAAGGGCTTCTCATTTGTGTGTGTCTGATTTCGTGATCACTAATTTTAAAGATCCAACATGGGCACAACTTCCCAGCACTTTTGCATGGGTCTGAAGATAGACTGTGAGCCTGCCAGTTATTTGAATGGTCTAGTAAAAGAATCCTTTTCACAGCATTCTTGCCTCACTTTTCTCTTAATTAGAGGAATTAAATGGTTAATTCCCACAAAAGCATCAGTACATGATGAATTGTTTTAAAAAATATTCATATAAGCATATTATAAGAACAGCTCAGGTAACCCTGCAGCTGGGAAAATAGGAATTTGGTTAAAAACATCCCCAAACCATAGTTGTGTTTAATGTCTTCCCATGTATCAGAAAGCTAGATTAATTTGTTAAAAACTGAACCCAGGGTGAATCTCCCCACAAGCTAAGAGAAATCTTCCCCTCGTTGTTGCTAGTCAATTTGTTACTTGCTTTATCTCTGATTTGTTTGATGTTAGGTTCACACTTCCTAGGGCAAGCTCAACACTGGTTGTGGGTTCTACCAGAGACCTCCTACATACCTTTGATGGAACAGAAATTATTCTCACAGCTAGAGGGATGTGATAAGTTTCTGTTTGTTTAAACAAATGTTTGTGGTCTTAACTTTTCAAGTTCCCCCCACAAATCACTTATGCTTTAAAGAAGGCAGCCTGAAAACAATTATCCTGTCGGAACTCAAAAACATTCAAAGGGGTTATTTTAATTATATAATGGCAATTACTGGCACACGTGCATTACACTTGAAGGATGACAAGCCCTCTCCCCTTTCTTGTAATCTGAGCCTGACTTGCAGAATCTGTAATAAAAGTGTCCTAGAGCTTCTATGTTTTTTAATTTTGTCCAATAATTTTGCTGACTCAGCACCAATTATCTTAAAAGCTGTTGCTGACAACAATAGCCTGGAATTAAGGCTGGCTCAGCAAGCCATCTGTTGGCCGTTTCATACTCAAACAATACAACTCTGCAAATGGAGAAGGTGGCTTTCATCACAAAAGTTTTTACTTGAAAGGAAGTTACTGAAAAGCAACCGGGCTGGGTAGGAGCCACTCAGAGGAACCCACCCATCCAAGAAGGAATGATCAGACTTGCACCACTCAGGACATGGGCACTCAAGAGCTCATTTTCTACTAGTTTATTGCAGCAGTTCAGTTATATATATGTTTATGTGTGCTTAGGCATGTGTTCCTGGATATTTTAAATTTTTTTACATATGTGCACATCTGTATGTGTACACGCACATGCAAGTTTACTGAAAGATAGCAGATATAGATACATCTACTAATATGCTGAGTTCAGCTGTGGTTGCTCTAAAAGAGGGCGAATACATGATGGATCTGACAGAACTGGGGTAGTGGCCAGGTGTATTATTTCCCTCACTCAGCTCCACCCTGTCCCACAAATGTACACATACATGCACACACGCTGTCAATGAGACCCAGAGGGTCTTTTGCAGCCTAACAAAAAGTTTACAAGGAAACTATAGATTGTCCATAAGACTTTGGCCAGCAGCCCATTCCTCATACATCACATGCCATAGAAAGGTATATTGCACCAGGGACTTGCCTAGGTAGTTGCTAAAGCCGTGTGTTTGACAGGTATAGATTTAAAGAGGACATAGGTGAGAAATAGTAAAGATGTTGGTCATAGCCTTGTTCGTAGATGCCATGAAGGACTACAGCACAGGGAGTTTTTTGTTTCACATATATGTTTGTGCAGAACTCTTGTTCTGATAGTTTCATGTGGACGTTGCTGAAGAATAGAGATAAATGTTTATACTTGATTACTTGAAAATGTCATTAATAATGCTAATTTTTCCAACTTTCCTTCTTTCAGCAAGTTTCTAAGAAGCAAGGGTGAACAGCTTACTGATCCAAGGCAGATCTCTTTGACATGTGGGAGATTTCCTCACCAAAAGGCAATAAAAACAACTGTAGTATTTGCACTTTGTACTTAAAAATGTAAATTCACTTTGTAGAAATGAAATATTTAAACAGAATTTTTTTTTTAATCTGTGAAATTGTAATGGCTAGTTTTGAAAAATTATCACATACAATGTATGTGTATTCTTTTGTTGTCTGAAATATGTAAAACGTGTTGGAGATGTAAAAGTTTGCATTTAAACCATTTTTTTATAAAATAGCTTTTTGGCAAAGAGTAGCATAGAAACCTGATTCTATGTATTTTGGTTTCAATAGTATACCTTGTTTTTCTTAACCAATACTGTCATTTAAGTAGAGTTATGCTGAAAAGTCTACTGTATTCTTAATTTTGTCCAAGCAGTGTTGGGTATTTCAGGTTTGCAGGACTGAGGAAAGTGTGTAAATTGCTGTTGACTTGTTTTTGCAGTTTTTAACCGAATAGATTTTTCATTGGTGGCAATATTTTATTTCATTTTGATTTTATTATTATGCTTTCCAAAGATCATGCAATGAGAATGCAACCACTAATGGATCCAAACCAGTTATTCTTCAGTTAGGATACATGTAGAAAAATGTATCCTTTTATCCATTTTCGAGGTGCCTTCCATTACGAGTTTTGGTAGGATTCTTTTTCCTCTGTTTGTTTTCACTTGGGTTATTAATATAGCAAACCAACAAGGAATAGGGTGGATTGTAATGTCACTCCAGTCTGGTTCAGCCTCGGCCTAAAAGTATGTTTCTGTGGTCAGTGCAAAGCAGGAACAGAGTTTATATGGGTCAGAATTGTAAATCTAACTATGAAGAGACAGGAAAGGCTAAACAGATTGTTCAACCTTTTCTTCCCCTACACCTGGCTGCCCCCATCAACTCTTCGTTTTGCCTCGGGGTCCACTAGAGGTAAACCTGAACAAATTATGAACAGTTGCCATCAGGAGGGGCTACTCACTTCACCCCTGCCTGAGGCTTTTCCCTTGCTGTCTGAAAGAAGTTCTCAGAAGTTTTCATACCTTCTCTGTCATTCTCCCCCCCACCCCAATGCCTTTTGTATGTGTGCCTGAGGGGACTAAGAACTTGCGGATGTGAATTTAGAGCATGAGATCCAAGTAAAAAAGGTTCAGCTCTTGAACAACTGTGAGTTACAAGCAGCTGGGTTGATCGATGCAGTGGTAGATGGACTGCTGGCATCCAGGAGCTGACATGAAAAGCAGTGATTTCATTCTGGTTTGTTTAAATAACGTGTGGGATCTGACATGTGACTAGCTAATCATAATAGCACCCTGGCTTGAGCTTATACCTGGAAAAGCTTTTTGTTCAAATAAAAATGTTTTGTTCCAATTCAACATACGCTGAAGTGATAGGAAACACTGTATGCAGTGGAATTGTACCCCAGAAATTGTGTACTCTAAGCTTGGGCAGCAGGAAGAACCAAGATGCAACTGTGTGAACTTGTTTATTGGGTTTTTTTAAAGTATTTGTTATTCTTTTATACTGTTAAACTTTGAATTTAATCTTCTTCATAGATTAAAGATCAGTATGTTATCAAACTACACTGGTGGTTTTTCTTCTGCAGCTCAGATACCCATGGTTGGAAGTAGCCACACACAGTGGTGACTTCTATGATTCTGTGATTCACTGCATTGAATTTACAAGAAACCTCATGACCTCACATTGTGTCCATCCTCCTTTCTTCCCTTGCCTCTTTGTTGACTTATCTTCTGAGGTCATTCATGTCTTACTTATACCACTGCTTTCTCAAAATAGTAATTTTGAGAATAGATCCTTTGTTGCTACTGATCTCCATATGTTGTCAAGCTTCAGCTTGGTCTCTTGCCCCTTCTCAGCAAAGTGCATGTGGCATAGATAGAGATCACACCTTTTCCCCTCAGACCGAGTGTGAGCAGCTGGGCAACTTTCAACCTGACTGGTAACAAGGAGGGCAGAGAGGCAAACCCTGAGGAATACGAAGCACCTGGTTAGGTGGACACCGTATGGTTAATAGCAACATTTTGTAAGAAGTATCTAATTCCATCACTGTGGCCTTTGGAGACAATATAAATGTGGACAATCAAATATTTTGCCATGTCCATGGTTTGAAATGGCAGCCCATTTAAACTGGGAGGGTGTGTTGTTAGGCAAATTTGGACTAGCCACTTGATTATGTAGTGAGTAGCCTTAAACACTTACCAAATCACAAATAAACGCAATAGCCATTCTCCTAGGTATCTGAAGACTTCTAAAACATAGAGATATTTATTTCTGTGTCATCACATTTATGGTTTATTTCAGTTTCCAGCCATTATACCACTTGGCTATAAGCACTATTGAGTTCTAGTCAGAGTCCAGATCCCTAAGAGGAACACGCTTGAAAGCTTGCTAAATTTACCTTGGGTCCTCGTATCTCCCATATATCCACAGGATAGTTAAACTCAGATAAATCTTGGCCCTTTTAGTTGTAACCAGTCATGGCCTTGAAACCAAAAAGGAATCTGTGGAGAGGTCTTTAGGCTCTCATTACAGTACCAGCGTTTATTTAGTTCCACAGTAATTAATTAGTTCCAGTTTTTATCCCATTCAATTTAGTTTCAATTTTAATTCTGTTCTTATTGAAAGTATAACTTATATTCTGCTTCTTATTGACCAATATATGTTCTAGTTCCAGCTATTGCTGAACAGATTTATTTAGAGCTTTTATGAAGTTGTAAGTAGAAGACTGTTAAGTTTTAAAAATATACGTGTTTAGTGATTTGTCCAGCCTGTTGCAACATCCATTAGTCAACAGGCCACACAGTGAGAAATTTTCCATGTTTTGTCAAGGCTTTGGTTGACTTTCTCAACTTGTTCCAAGCCCTAGAAGTAGGCCAACTTCATAGTTTCCCTTTTACCAAAATCACTTCAGTCTTGGTCTTCTCCCAGTCTGACAAAATGCCTAACTTTCAGACCCTCGTTTTGCAGAACTGGCCCCTAGATGATATCTCGGAATGACAATTTTTCTTGTTAACATTGTTTCAGATAATAAGAGAGCAAAAAAGCATCAGTTCATATGAGCATAAGGGAGAAGAATTAAACCAAATACTCACTGCATATGAGTCAAGGAATACACTGTACTTTTCTCATTTTGTTCTCTGTAAGTGCCATAAGGCAATGAAGAAAGCAGGCATTCCTAGAAAGCTGGAAGGAGTAACAAAAATATAGATTGCATCATAAAAGACATTTGTGTCCAAGATTTGATAGATTTAATTAATATTTTCCTTTTACAGTAGTAATAAAAGATTAATGGAGGTTAAGGAATCTTCCCTGGCAAAAATAATTTAGCTATCCTTTTTAAATATTTACATTAGCATATTATATAACTAGGTTATAGAAACTAGTGTGAAAGAGTCTAATGAAGAAAGTGAAAGATTTATTACTTTAGGATGGCAAATTGATGTCATTTTTGAGTAATTACTTTTATATTAAATAATAACTAAGATTAGTGATGTCTGAAACATTAGAATGATTATAGTGAATTACTGATACAAACTGTATGCTTTGTCCCATTTAATTGTTTCAGTTCAAGTTTAAAAAGCATAAATAATGCATGTTATTTTTTTCTTTAAATAAAAGCTCATGTGGAAAGCATTCAGAACATCACATTTCTCTAGAACATCCAATGAGGGGGATGACAGGGAGAGAAGTCTGTTTTTTATCTAAGTTAGCAATAGAAATACATGCAGTATTTTGCCTTTTCTACGTTCATCTTCTATTTTGTCATAAACTTTGTCATCTGACTAATGTCACTGCTGGAATACAAAGCCTATGGGAAGGGAAGATAGTGAAGTGAGAGTCCATTCTGTGCGTGTGAACTGCTTGCTTCTTATCAAACACAGAATATCTCTTTGCACAGCCATGGAATCCAGTCTAGGCTAAACAGGTACTTTATGAAGAAAATAACTTATAAAAGTTTAGCACAGTCTATGAGATTGTAGGTGGAAGCCTGCAATTTTGTATTACACCACAAATAAAAGTTTATCAAGATTTATAAAGCCCACTCAGTACCTGAAGAACATCCATGAAGATGCCTATATCATTTCTACGTAGTCAGTCAGGGGAAAAAAAAAAAAAAAAAAAAAGTGGTCAATGATGTTTCCAGTGAGAACATTGTTTTCACTAAACCATGACTGACGGATTTCATGTGATTGAGGGTTTCCATGAAATTTTACTTTTAAACGTTTTTTTTTTGTGGGTTTTTTTTTTTTGGTTGGGTGGTTATTTTTTATGTTGAAACTTCTTTTAATTTGTCTAAAAAGCATGAAGTGTCAACACTGAAAAGGGGCATTTTGACACCAAAATTAGATATTGTGAAAGGTAGCAGCATTCTTGCTCTTCTCCCAACTTATTTGAAAAAAACATTTTTGTTTGAAAGAAGTCAGGTTTCTGAACATCAATTTGTCATGCTTCATCTGAGTCTCATTTTACCATTTTTGAGTACCTTGCTATCCCTGTATGGGGCAAAGAAATGCTACATTTTCCTTTAACAGGACTGGATCTTGATGAGCTGTTGGATTTAGCACTGTATACACACAGAACATGAAGGAAACTGCAATATGGGTAAGGGTATTTATACTAGTTTGTATCTAGGCAGCACAGTTGAAGCATTGTGGATTAGTGACCCGCAGAAATATATAGAGCACTTTTCCAGCTTGCAAAACAAGCCTGCCATGGGACTGAATGCAAACACTCTCAAACTTAAAATAATATCCTAACATATCTCCATATTTTACCAGTCATTTCACTCAAAGGCCGATGCATGCCAAACCCCACTTTGACCACTACCTGAGGAGCAGCTCTAGCTCGCTTGGGTAGTCTTCCTGAACCCACAGCTTGCGTTCAGTCTTCTGACACCCCAGGCTGGGGTACCAGTGGGACCAGTATCCAGAACGAAGAACACAAGAAAAACCACAATGACAGATACTGTAAATTATGGGATATTACACCATAGCTCAGATTTTTTACCCTGGCGGGCTGTGATCCACTGAAAATTCCTGCCCTGTATCATCAACGACAAATCCTAACTTCTTACTTTTTAATCCGTCAAATCCATACTCAGAGTAACAGGATGTTGTGCTTTAGCCAAGTGGGAGTCAATGCGAGTCTCAGCTAAGGAGTATTTGAGAAGTACTGTGACGCCTCAACAGATGCATGTGCTCAATTAACTCCCACCTAACAATTCCTCTTTCTGCTCAGCACCGTATGATGAAGCAGTGTTTGCACACATCAGATCTTTAATGCTCTGCAGAGGGGAGATGTGCTTCTCAGTCTGTAGTGTATTTCTTTGCACTGAACACTCAGCATTGAGTGAGGAAGCTTGTTGTCTAGCCCATCTCTTGCTCTTATCCCAGGAGCCTGAATTGTATTGTTGCTGCTTTATATAGGTTTCAAGAAGTATTTTGCAAGACAAAATATATGAAGGATGAGGTGCTGAAGTGGGGAAAAAAAAAATATGCAGTTTAAAAAAAGGCTAATAAAAAAATGGGAGAGAGAAGAAAAAATTAAGCAGAGGAAAAGGGAGAGGAGAGGAATAAAAGGAGGATCATGGAGAGACCACAAGGGAACTGAGGAGGGTGGCCAGAGGTCTGTGTTAAAGCCACGTTGGATTGAAGAGGGAGCAGACGAAGAGACAGAACAAGTAAGAAAGGAGAGACAGCAGTTAGAAATGGGAGGAGAGGGTAAAAGGAGAGGAATGACAGGGGAAAGAGGAATGGAAACAAAGAAAGGATAGAAATGGTAAAGACAGAAAGAACCAGAACTGCCCATGAGACTTCCATATTGAAGAAAAATCTGAGGGACCCAGGAGAGATTAACAGGAGGGACCCAGGTGAAAAGGAGACCCCAGATTTCCTGGGCACAGCACCTCTCTCACACAGCATCACTTTCTGACCTGCACAAGAGGTCCAGCCTGCTCTTGGACTGCTTCCCTGTCCATGCATAAGGTCTGAATTTGGTCCTCTGTATCCCAGTGGCTCCAGCACTTTTTTCCAGGAGGCATTTGTTTTCATGGCCAATCCCAAGGCTTCCTTTAGATCCAGGAAATCTCAGCAACATTTAATGAAAATGTGAAAGCAGAAAGCAGCATATTTCTAAATTAAGAGCAGATTTGAGCAGGATGAGGAAATCTGAACCACAACAAAGATAAATTTCCTTTTGTATTTCTTATTCAGCAAAAATGCAAGCGAAGTCTAATTAGATTTTTTTCTTTTAGTTTTTTATTTCATTTATCGTACCAATAGATCCTCTACAGACTGATATCCTACAGTTTAACATTTTCTTTAATCAACACATTGAGGGCAAAAGATTACAAGAGAGTTCTGGCTTCTCATTGGCTTTTTTTGTGGTTGCCTTTATGTTCACTCTTGGGGTGGCTAAAAACTAATTATTTAAATACTTCTCAAAATCTTTATTCTTTAGTCTGAAGGTTTATATTTGTGTGTGAAAGAGAAAAAGGCAGAAAAACAGAGTGCAAGAAATATGTTGAAGAAAAATTTTGGGCCTACAGAAAACATCACAGGTTCAGACTAGAGCTATTTTCAAGGTAACAAATGTGATGATCTGATGACAAGAAGTTTGACTTCATCAGCCTTGAATAGTCATCTGGAAAATTACTTGGAAAATAGCTAATGCCAAGAAATGCCTCACACTTCAGATTTTCAGGGGTGCAGTAAAGAAGGTAAAAGGACAAGTTCGTCACGCACTGTCCTAATGCAAATAGCAAACAGCCATGGGCTGGGAGGGCTCTCAGGAGAGGCTGGGAAGGGGCTTCACCTGGGCGCAGCTGGGCGAGAGGGAGAGAGCCCTCTAGATGCCCATGCACAGCCTGGGGAGAGGGAGCAGGTGAAGAGGAAGAGGCTGATCCTGAGGGTGCCCAGCCAACCTGCCTTACAACCAGTGCCTGCTGCACCGCTTGAAGCCCGGAGACTTTAACCTGTCCAGAACCAACGTCCTGGCAGTAGAGCAGCGTAGCCAGTGCATATTGGGGTTGTCAAGACAAAGCTGGGCAGTACAGCTATAAAATGCAAGAAAATGACAACTGGTACGTATTTACTTGCAGTACATGCAGGGGGGTTGTGTGTGCATGTGTGAAAGAAAGATTGTTTTAAACTCTGGAGCCTCTGCTCCATTTTACTTTTTTTAAAAATAGAAAGAAAGGTTCATTATCTTCTGAAATCCATGACATACAACTTCCCAGGGCTCAGCATCCTTTTCACAATGAGAGACACGCATCAAGGCATCAGTATGAGCCAGGTGTCTCTATGAAGAGGTGGTCCACATACCATGGCTGTTTGGTCAGAAGCACTGAGCATTGTTTTTAATTAGAAGCTAAACGCATAAATAAATACTGGAGCATAGAGACTCAATCATCACATATCCTGCCCCCTCCCCCTTTTTCTTTCCTATTAACTTTCAACCTCAGTTTTGATGTATTTTGCTTAAGAAATTGGTCATTACAGCCTGAGCCATAGAAATGAAACAGTAAGTTTGAGAGATATTTTCCCTTATAGGTCTTGCTTTATTTTGTATTGTTAGTATATAGGCACTGTCACAGGGGAGGAGGCAGTAATGGGTACTTTGGCAGCCTTGGCTGATATATTGGCGATAATGCTTTGCTGACATTTTTTTCACATTTTGCTCTTCATGCATTTAGATTATATTTAGCTTCCATCATAATTCTAGTAATTGCTACTTTTTTAAATAAAGAACAATGAAAACAACGAAAAAATCCATCTATTTTAGGAAAAGTAAAATTAAATTCTGCCAGGGAATTCATTGTATCACAGTTTATTAATGTTTATCATCTTTTACACACATTTGTATGAGCAAAATTCAGCTTGTGCTGATCTACTACATTATTCTGTCATGCTACATAATTTCACAAAAGTTTCCCATTGCTTGAGCTTTTGCCATAAATGCAGGGGAGTTGACTATTTTTGTCCTAACCCCCATGTGGTTGTAGTATATCACAAAACTATGAGATAATTGGATGTGGCTGTCAGCCTTTGTTTCGAAGATAGCAAGGAGTGGAATACAAATGATCCAGGTGGAAGTGCAAAGGCAAAACTACGTGTGGAAACTTGTAAAATGCCTTCTTGTACTAGTCTTAAGCTTGCCTTCTGGTGAACTTTCAACTCATTTTTTTAAGAACAACATTTAATAGATAGTGAAGTATGTTACATATGCTACAGGAAAATGTGTACAGATGTTTCTGCATATAAAGATAATGCCCTCTGTCTAATATCCTTTGTGAATAGCTTCCAATAAACACTCTGTGCTGTGGTTAATAGCAAAACCTATGTTTATTCAGACAATCTAACACACAGGCAGATTTCTGTTCCCACATAAAGATCCCTACCTTTCTCTAAAATGCTGTGCAGACCAGCTGTGCTCTGGTTCCCTGGGAACATTAAGCCAGTGTTCAAGATCAGAGCCTGGGACTCTAATGAGCACAGTGTGGATTTAAAGAGTAAGCCAGATTTGAGAGGGGAATGGAAGCATCGCTTTATCACTTCGCATTCCTGTGAGAGTCAACACACAAATGCTCTCACAGGTAGTGAGTTAAGGTGCTCCAAAATATGAGTACGCCCAGTTCCCTGGAACCAGGGTCTGACGAGCAACGGGGGCAGGCTGTGAGCTGAACTGTTTGCAAAGTGCCGCTACCATTCCCCTTCCACCTCAGCCTACAGTGCAGCTAGTGTGTTACTCTGTGATGCTCTATTCACTGCGGAGTTCCTCCTTACGCTCTTTGCCTTAAAAACCTGTCAGGAGGGTGCTGCTAGATGGGCTAAATGCACACCTGGTTAGGTGCCAGGTTCAAATGTAGTCCTTGGGTCCATTTCAAAGCAAGGCTCCATCGCTTTAGATCATGGCTTTGTGGGCTCAGACACTGAGCAAGGCTCCGGACAAGCCCCAGCATGAGCCATCCCTACCAACGGTGCCAGGCTCAGAGCAGCCTTTCCATCGGGCTTAATAAGTATGGGCATGAACAAACAGGTGAAACAGACGGGACCTACTCTGTACCGCAGAAGAGTGCAAGGACTGGCTTCCATAAGGGAGGAGAAATGGTGGTTTGCCAGCACTAAGTTAGGGCAACCATTAGTTCAACTTTAATTCACACCAAGACCTCAGACAAGGGCATAGTTGGCCCCAGATACAAAGGAATGTATCTGTGCTTATTGGCTGACTTTCTGAGCAATGAGGAGTATGTGAATCCAAGACAGGGATTTCAAGAACAAGGCAATGCTGGTTTTATGGACCAGAACTCACTCTCTTTCTTTCTTCCTTTCTTTCTTTCTTTCTTTCTTTCTTTCTTTCTTCCTTCCTTCCTTCCTTCCTTCCTTCCTTCCTTCCTTTCTTTCTTTCTTTCTTTCTTTCTTTCTTTCTTTCATTCTTTGTTTAATTTTATTCTTTCTCATGGGCAAAGCTAGGATCAAAGTATCTAATGTGTAATCCAGACATCTGTACTGATGTAATGGTTTAGGCCATCATCAGAAGGAAAAAATGTTGATCCATATATTGTGAAAAGTCAGGAAATTGTAAGTTTTATAGTAAGGGGTCTTAAGAAAGTTGAGTTAAGAGCAAGTGCATAATCTAGAATTTAAGGGTCAATCAGCAAAACAGGTTTATCTGCTGTTTCTAATAGTGGATAAAATCTGTC
>JMFS01109819.1:0-26947 GCA_000699545.1 Podiceps cristatus
CTGATGCTCCGCAGCCTGTCTAGCTCCTCTCGCAGCTCAGCTACCATGCAGAGGAGGTAGTCAACTTGCTCGCACTTCCCCTCTGTTTAGCACGGGTGAAGCCACAGTTGGAGTCCTGTCTCCAGCGCTGGGCTTCCCAGTGCAAGAGACATGGACATACTGGAGAGTCCAGTGAAGAGCCAGAGAGAAGGTGAAGGAACTGGAGTATCTCTCATGAGGAAAGGCTGAGAGACCTGGGACTGTTCAGCCTGGAGAAGAGAAGGCTCAGGGGTTCTTATGAATGTCTATAAATACCAGGAGGGAAGGTGAAAAGAAGATGGAGCCTGAATCTTTTCAGTGGTCCCTAGTGACAGGAAAAGAGGCAATGGGCACAAACCAAAACACAGCCTTCTGAACATCAGATAACACTTTTTTACTGTGAGGGTAACAAAGAACTTGCACAGGTTGCCCAGTAAAGTTGTGGAGGCTTCATCCTTGGAGATATTCAAGAGCTGCCTGTACATGGTCCTGGACAATGGGTCTAGGTGGCCCTACTTGAGACCAGATGACCTTCAGAGGTCTCCTCCAACCTCAACCAGTCTTTAGTTCTGTGATTGTATGACTGCATCCCCAACAACGGGGATTTTCAGAGAGGGAAAGGAGAGCCATGTATTTGTACTTATCAGCTGTAAGCAGGATGACTGGCTTTCTGTCTTGAACGGGTCAAAGATAATATGTGACTGACTAAGATGATGCAATGATAGATACCAAAGGACTAAGGTTTGGTGCTGGGAAAGTACATGCAAAAAGAGTCCACATGTGGCTGAATGCATGGTAAGGTCCTGAGCCACCAGGAATTCCTGAAGGCTAATATGAATAGTTGAGTTGAACCCACAGTGATCAGCAAAGTGTGACGTCAGTTTATAGCACCAGGTCATAACAGTTGGGTTGAATTAGAGCCTAAAAACCCACAAGTCCAATGTTGATATTGAATTTCAAATCAGCTCCTCAATGTTCAGTCAGAGAGTTGGCTGTGATGGTGAGTAAATCCTGGATTATGCTACGTTTGTGGCAAGCTATGAACTTGCCACACAAGGCAGCCTTGGCAAAATGACAGAGCTGTAAATTTTCACCAGCTCAACTGGGTGTCCACTTGCTCAAGTCACCTAATAATCATGAGCACACCTCTACCAAACAGCTCATTTTATGCCAGTTTTCACCTGTGGTTCCATACTGTTTTGCAAAAGCTTTCTCTGGATATTGTGGCTCAGCATTAAGTTTGGTCACTAGTGGGAACACCAAATTCAGATCAAACTTGAATTGCAGTCAGAATCCTGGGACTTCAGTTACTAACATCTAAGGCCATTTTAGATTTTCAGTGTATTAACCCAGTAACTTCCAAGATCAGCAGATGACCATCTCTTCTCTGCTCTTTTTGTGGCTGCTGACTGGGAGTGTTATGTCCCTGCTTGTCTCTGTGAAGTGGACTGACTTGTACTTTCTTCCCCAGGAGCACATGGTGCACATGTGTATTTTCTGGTTAGACTACTGGATTCAGTCATATTGCAGGAAGGTGATCCATCCAGGAGCCATACAGCTGATGGGCTTGGGGACCTGGGTGAGCATATTTGCTTGCCAAAACTAAAAAGAAAGCTTCATCTTGTCTACTGAGAAAAATTGCTCCCTGGCAACTAGAAATTTAAAAGAGGAAAAAAGTGGAGAAAACCTGTGTTCTCATGCCGCATCCCATGTTGTCACAAGGACATAAGGTTTTGCATGGCAGGTCAACAAAGGTTCCCCTGAGCCTGTGTCCTGTCTCTTAAAGGGGTGAAAACCAAGTGCCTAGGGAGGAATATAAGACCTGGGCACATAAAGGGTCATATGTCTCTGAGGTATTGCCCTGAGCTCATAATATTTATGTCCTGGGGACATTCTGGAGGCAACTTCTATGTATTTAGTGCCCCTCAATGAGTTTCTGTCCCATGAACTTGTCCAGTCTTCGCCTGAGAAACATGCAGACAGATGCCTGCTCTACGCTCTGCAGTGTCAAAGCTGCTCTCTCCCTCACCTCTTACCCAGGCCTCAGATTGGCAAGGGAATGGGGTGTGGGGGACTACTGCTCCAGGGATTGTGTCTGCCACCCATCATGCCACTGTCATAGGAAAGCCATGTGTGAACAGCAAGCTATGAGATCACAGCTGGTATGAGGTGGATGCGAGCACTTTGGGAAACGTAAGTGACCCCTGAAATGAACTCTGACAAATTCCCAATGCCCTCTGGAGTCAGGTGTGTCCTTCCAAGATGGGAGGATACCGATGCTGTAGGATCTGTGGCCCTTGATGGACTTGCACATTCCTGACAGATGGAGCTGACTGCTTGAAGGGGGGCTGTCTGCCGCCCTCGTCCACCTCTGCCCATTGGGAAAGGCACAGGGAGAGCAGAGGCAAAGGAAGTAGCCCAAGCAGAGCTGGCAGTGCCCATGTTGGCTAGGAGCTTCTCTGTAGCAACAGTGACCAGTCCATTTTGCCACACAGGGACAGTGCAGGCTGAGATCTTTACACACTGGACATCTTACTGATATTTTTTTCCTCAAGCACCCAGAAATCAGAATTAGACATCCTACAGACCAGTCCAGAAGGGGACAAACACTTTTATCACCAGGACGGCATTTGGGAGGCTTGCCATGAGCAAGGTTAAAACACACACTAGAGATGCCGGGGAAGCAAAATGTTCATCAACCTTCCACAGACTGAACCTCTTCAACACTGAACAAGGCATGTTTCCCCTCATAAAATGGAAGACTTGTTCCTGTTGTCATTCAGGGGTCTGCCAAAGCCAGGCTGAGAGGGCAGCCCGAATTTTGACACTTTTGTCTTCAGGGCGCTTGAGTTTTTTGCAACCTCTTCTTCGTGTTTTGTTTTTTTTTTTTTTTTTTCTTGTGCAAGGTAGGATTGGACAGGCAGCCAAACAGCAGGCACTGAATGCATGCTGATGACAGCACCAGTGTGCTCTGGACTCCTTCAGGATGTTAACAATAGTCAAGCAGTTATCATCCCTCCCATGCGAAGAAAGGGTCTTGCCAGGGGTGACTGCAATCATAGCCCCCAGCACAGCTTTCCGTGAGAAGCACGCATGGCTTTTAGGAATGCAGTTTGACTACGTGGGGACCAGCAACTGCTCCTTTTGCAACCTGACCAGCTCAGAGGCTATTTTCAGCTGCTCTGATCCAACTCTGTTTCTCACAGCACTACCTCTCCCCAAAATTATGCCCTCCTTACTTCGGTGCACTTCTGCTCTTATTGCCAAGGGCTCCTGGTGATCCAAGGCAGCAAAGCCTGGCACTGTGGACTGTTGTGTCCTCTGTGGAGACAGTGTGCCAGTTTGCTGTTAGCTTGGCTCCATTCTTCAGAGACAATGCAGTTTGCTTTCCATGTATCCTGAAACAAAAGGCAGTTGCTGTGGCTGCAGATGCCGCAGATGGTGATTCAGCCCCCGCTTCCCTGAAAACCAACACCTGGTCCCCACAAGCGAAAGCTGGGTCTTCCTGCAATGGTCCCAGTCATTTGGTTTGTAAACAACTAAGGAGGAGGTGAGAAGGTGGAAGAAAGGGGGCACCTGAGACAGACAGAAATCTAGAAAGGTTCAGCCACAGCAAAAACATGAAACTACTGCCAGCACGGTATCATCTTCCTCAAAAACCTCCTAAACCAGTTCTGCAATTTGCATCTGGATGTGTTTCATTCCCTATCAATGTTCATTAGCAGCTGCCCAGCACTAGGCTACCTGCTTGGGAATGATTAGGTCTTTACTCTGAAGGTCATGACAGTGCTAACATCATAACTTCCCTTTCTTTGAACATGCAGACAGTTGGATGCTGCGAGCATCAATAAAAGTCCTCCTGTGAGAGGGATGTGGGGCAGTACAGACAAACAGTTTGGTGCTGCTATGGACCATTTTTTACAACAAATACCAAAGTGGCATGACAATTTTGCTGCTTAAGCAGCAAAGGGCTGGAAAAAGGGAGGGAACACAGAATATGGACTAAACCTGAGAGACAATGTTAGATTTGAATTTTACTCCTATTGACAGCCCAGGGCTCTTCATTCATTCACAGACACCATGGCTCCAGGACAGTGTTTTAGGTGGGTGGGTCGCCACAACTCTGCCCAGCCCTCAAGCTTGAGCACTGAAAAGTCATTTTTGGTGACTCATGTGTCACTGTTAGCCAGCCAACGAAGCCCCAGGGGCTGCATCACTCTTGAAGAGACTCTTCAGAGTACAGGCTGTGCAAATGGGGACATGGGAGCTGCTGGTTCATGGCAGAGTGGCCTCTTCTTGGCTTTTGTGGCCAGGCTGGGGAGGCAGTGGCTCAGCTTCCCATGGAACAGGAATGTTCCACTTCCAGCTGTAGATCAACCACTCTGACTGTGGGCACATAACTCCAGTGTTGCAGCCGCTCCCAGGACTTTCAGAGCTGCCTGGTGGGCTGTGGTCAGCAAAGGCAAGGCTAGGGAAACTGAGAATGCTTCTGTCAGTTCCTTTGGTGCATGATCTGCTTGGTCTTTGCTGACACACTGCGTAGCTTGGGAAGGCTTTTATCACACGTGCTTGTGGAGGCTTTGGTCTCAGGAACAGCCGACAGCTGACACCTCTGTAGGACATGAACCTAGGCACATCTGCTAGGTATGTGCTGTGCTGCAATGTCTCCTTGCTGACTTCTTGGCTCCTCTAACCCCTGTCAACTGTGGTTATTGCCTGCCTCCCAGAGGGCATCAGATGTGGAGTGGAGACCGAGAGTTTCTGGCTGACATCAGACAGGGCTGTAGCAACCTGGTTTTGGCCAGAAGCTTACCACTTCATCAGTGCACCCTGCTTGTTCTCTATGAATTTCAAGAAAATTATCTTCAGGACCTGCTACAAGGTGCATCAGTCCTGCAGAGACAGACTGGAGCATGGCTGAGGTCTTGGAGGGAAGGTGGAGCTGTCCCCTAGGAGAAGAGTTGTGCTGCATCAGTGAAGGGCAGCTTATCATCAAGCTAAAAAATGTATGGTCTCTGAGGAGCCTGCCAAAGCCTTTGATATCAATGTCAACTAAGCAGTGTAAAACTGAGGATGACAAACCTGCCCCAAGATTTGCATATGGTCTTTGCTGCAGTTTTGAGTTGTAGTTGAATCCACTTGGTGAGAACTCACCAGGGGTTCCCCAAAATTGACAGTCTGCTGTTACTGTGGTAAACAACATTGTTCTAAAATAATCTCTGTCATCACAGGTTGCACTGATCTAGGATGGCTGCTTTTGTTGGCAATCCTGGTACTACCCTTTAAAGGACATTGCTTTTGTCCATGCAGCTAAAAGCCAGCTCCAAGTCTGACCAACATGTTGGTAGGAACCCTGTGAGGATGCTACTCAGTTGCAATGGCTGACTGTAGATTTTCAAGGAGAGCAAAAATACCTGTCACCTTTGTTACAATAGTCTCTAGACATGTCTCCATATCGGATAGTTCGAACAGACATAGCAGGGAAATAGCCGTGAATTGCTCTAAAGTGACAGACCCCACTCAAGTCCCAAGTTTGACCTGGCTTTCCAAGGTACAAGAGCCCTCCCTGTCCCCACTGAGTGCAGCAGACAACAGACGTTCAGCATCTCTGCATGGCAGCATCCAGCCTCTCAGACTCTCGTCTTCTGCAAGCTGTCTCGTCCCATGCCAGCAAAGCTCACAAATGGAGTGAAGCAGAGGCTCTTGTCACAGCCAGTGTGCTTGAGAGCATGGGGCAGACATTGCTGGGGTCTGCTCTTCAGGTCAGGATGCTGTTTCCATGGCCAAGCCTGGCCCTGTTTTGCCAAGAATTCCCAGCATTGACAAAGGCCAGAATATGGCCTTTGTGTAAATATAATACAGCAAGACTTTGTTACACTGGAGTACCTTGCTTTTTAAAAATTTAAATAAAGGAATAAAGTGTAACCTGGAGCCATTTCAAACTCCCAGGCAGACAGATAGCTGTTTTG
Organism: Podiceps cristatus; assembly: GCA_000699545.1. Lineage (NCBI taxonomy): Eukaryota > Metazoa > Chordata > Aves > Podicipediformes > Podicipedidae > Podiceps > Podiceps cristatus. Next base: position 5,988 of record JMFS01109819.1, read on the forward strand.
CTCTATTGAATCCATACATATTTAGACAGTTCCTTATTAAATAGACAAGAGTCACTCTATCTATTAAAAACTTGCATGAAGGTGGAGCGTGTTTTTGGTATCTCTGCAGAAGGCTGAATGCTCTGATGAGACAGGGACCAGCTGTATTTTGTTTTTTATGCAGCACCTAGGAAAGCAGGAGTATAAAATCCAGCAGCTGCACTCGCTGGTATACAATGCCAGTGCATGCACAGCATCGTATATCAGTGCAGCTGTGGGTCACTGTGGGATGACTTAATGATAAGAGACTTGCATAGGAAATGAGAGAAAATAATCAGGCATTGAGTGCTGGCTGCTCCCTTCAGCCTCGCTTTGATGGCTGGTCAGTGTCAGAAGTTGACGTACTGATAGCGGTTTGAGAGCTCTGATCCACTACCAGCTCTCTAGTGTTGTCCAGACACTCTGGAGTGGTTACTGGCTTGCTTTATTCAGCATGATGTGTTGGTTACCAAGATCAACTGGACACTGGTGATCCAATAGGACACTTTGGGCCAAGCATCCTGGGTCCAGCTGCAGTTCACTTTTCTGTGCATTGAGTCAGGCTCATCTTGCGTTCTTCCAGGGACTATCATAATCTGTAATGTGTCTATCATGCACTTTTGAATTGATCAATGACTTTATCCATGTGCTAAAACTCCAGTTGGTGGCAGAGTTGCTGGCAGATTTGAAGCTCTGCATCTAGCTGCTATAGCTGGGCATTTTTTGTTCTTTGTGCTCAGATATACCTGTGCAGATCTTCCTTATGCCCTCCCACGCTAGAGCTAACCTATTCCTTACTCCCCAGTCCTCCAGTGTGCCTCTTAAGCTTTTCTTTCTCGCGGTTACACTGCTCAAGTATTCAGGTTCACAGCTCCAGGTATGCTGTGTGCTGCATGGAGCAGTTTGGATGGGTTGGACTATTGGCTAAGAAATAGAGCAGTAGGAATTTCCATAGCTGGTGAGGGGAGTTTGATGCTCCACTCCTGATCAGGTAGCTGGGGTGGCTTCAGCTCAGGGGACCCCAGCGTGCACATGGTGAGGGGAGACTGAACCAGAACATCCACCATGTCATAACCAGGTCTGAGCTCCTGAGTTCATGTTGGCAGCTCAAAAATCTCTGTGATAAAGGATCATTGACAAAGACCATTATAATCTGTGTGTTTGCACTTGTTGCTGGCTGGCCCTGTCTATATTTGTACGGAAGTGCTGAGGGTGCTGTGCTGGCAGAAATTTTTATCAATCCATGAATGGCTTTTAACGAGAAGCTATTTCACATGACTTCCCACATTAGGACCAATGGAATAGTATAGAACAGTCCTTCTCAGTCCTGTCAAATCCAAATGCCACTGAATCCCACTGAGAAAAACCCAGAGTCCTTCATGCAGCTTTCTCCCAGTAGCTTTCATTACAGCCAGCATTCCATGTTCACTTATTTCTTCTGTTTCCCCTTCTTCTGATGACTTGCTTGCCCATGTAGGAAGACATTTGTGTGGCCGTGTCTTTGCTATAATTTCACAGAGCAGCTTTGATTCTCAGGACTGTCTCTCAAAAAGAGAGGGAAAATGAGGTGCTCAGACCTGTGCTCTCTTCTGTATATTCTTAGCTTGGCTTAACTGTTAAATGAGCCCAAAATTTTATTGCAAAGTCATATAATTCATCTTGCTTGTTCCCCAGTCCCTACCCTCCTGATCTCGGTGTCTCTTAATTCCTTGCTTTCCCAGGTCCTTCCTTTGCTTGAAAATACACCAGAGTAACATGTTTCTTACTGCATATTTAAACAGCACTTGGCCATGACCAATTCATGGTAGTGCTGACTTAGAAAGATTTTTTTTATTAATTCAATGAAGGTTGAAGGCAGTGCCCACCAAACTGATTGCAGGTCTTTGATTTTCATGAACATCAAATTAGTGTTTTAATAGGTTTTCAAGGCACCATGGTACAACAGCCCTCCTTTGAATGCAATGGGATTGGGGAACTGAACTCTCCTCTGAGCCTCTGAATGTTTCCCCCTCAGTTTTAGGGCTACTAAGGCAGAAACTGAATATTTCATCATCATTTGAAGATAGTTTAGCCCGCTTCATAATTTGCCAGAGTGGATTAGAGTTTCTTTTATATTAAATTGGAGGCTTTCTCTAAAGCATCCTAAAAAGAGCTCATTTCATTAGCACGCTGTTGATTTATTATTTATAATGACTGTTTACAAAACAGCCTGCGAAGACGATGAGGCCCCGGTCAGGTGACTGCATATTTCTACAGACAGCTCCAGCACTCCTGAGCAACCTGCATGCTTGGGCTAAGCATAAAATTAGCTACTGATTAGAAGTGATTTGCAAGGAGAGTTTAAACAAACTAATCCATCTCCGGTTTGAGGAATGTTGTGGTAGCTGATGTGGCTCATGAGAGGACTGATCTTAGCTGGAGGTTTTTGTAATGTTTTCTGTGGACTGTCCACACTTGCTCCTTTCTCAGGATGGCATTGGCAAGGCAAGAATTGGTGCGATCCCAGATCGCCCCTTCCTGATGTCTTCCTTTGAGCACCAACCCGTCAGTCTGTTGGTCTGCTCAGTGGTGCCAGAAGTTGTGTGTCACCAACTCCTGACCCTATCCAGAGTCCTGTGACTTTTTTAGCATATTCAGCCTAAAGTGGAGGCATCAAGCCCTTTGGGCAATAAAGGAGCCTGGAGCAGCATTGCCCCTTCACTTCACTCACTCCTGTGTTGGAGGGGTCTCTGCTAGACCCACTCTTTTGACAATTTGCATATGTTGAGCCTGATTAGCAAAAGACTGACGTATGCTGGGCTTGGTTCTCATGGTTTAGGGGAATGCTTTATTGTGCACAGCAGCAGAGGTGGTGAGGTGAGTGCTGTGCAGTGTTGAGCAGCCCTCCCTTAAACACTGGTTGCAGAACCACCAGTTACAGTGGTGGCTACTGAGCTTGCAGGTATTGGAGAAATGGCCGAGAGACATTGACTGGTGCTGAGGCCAGCAACAGGAGGAGATCGATTGCTCTGCTGCTGGAGTGGGGCTGTCCTCTGCTGCAGAGCTGCAGGCTACGTGCTCCAGGCAGTGCTGCCAACATTAAATATTTGGCTGATGTTGTAAGTACTTTTGTCTAAAGGAATCAAGCCAGGCTGTGCATGTGAGGGTTTTTTTAGTTTTTTTGGGAGCAGCTTTCTATTCTCTTTGTTCTGTACCTCTGGTGACTTCTGTTACCACTCAAAAAGTTGTGTCCAGATAGCTCCCCTTGGCTTTCGGGGGAAAACACCCTTCCCAACCCTGCACACAAAGCTAGAGATCTGACAGCCAGTGTGGGCTTTTTTGGACCTGAGCTCCCCTGGGCTTCCAAGTGCTCATCGTGGAGACAGAAGGTCTCAGCCCCTCCTGAAGGACTGTACAAGCTCTACAAGGTTCAGAAAGCCATCTACTATGTGGAGTTAACACAAGAAGACGTGGCCACTGCTAAACCATGAATCATGAATATCATTTTCCAATCAGGCAATGAAGAATTACCACAAGAATTGGAACAATACTGCTTTAGTACAATTTTCGCTCTATCATTGTCCCCCAAGAAAGTCTTCAGTCTTCCTGACACCCTGCACCCTTTCAGCCACTCTCTGGGAGTGTCTACACAGTAGAGTGCTGTCAGTAGCAGTGAGGGATTCATGCTCCTTTGTATGTCTTCTGGTGTAGGCAGAGTTGAGCACTTATTTTCTGGCAGGAACCATGTAGACTCACCCTTCATGGCCTCACAAAATCCTTTGAGGGCTTTGGCCCAGTTGGCATGAGGTACCCAGGTAGCTGCAGAGTCCTCAGACAGTGCTCTGCTGGTTTGCACTGCATGCAACAGAAAGCTTTGCACAGTTCCCTTTGGTTCTTTCCCACCCTTGCATGTTTGCTGCTCTGACCAGCTGGGCCACATCTAAGCAGCAGCACAAGAGCCAAGAGCTCTGCCTGACTGTGGTGCAAATTTGCAGGGTCAGTGGACATGCTAGCCCACGCCAGCAATACCTCTTTGTCCTGTGAACTGCTGGTGCAACTTGTCAACTGCCTCCATGCGGCTGTGTCCTCTGGAGCTGTCAGTGGAGGTGGTTCAATCTCAATTAGTCAAACTGGCTGCTGAACTCCCAGGTGGTTCCTGAAACAGCAGCTAAAACCCAGACCTTTTTCTTGAGCTGTGCTGTCTGAATTCAGCTTAGTGGATGGTTCTGGTCTGCTTTGTCTTGGACCTTAAGTCTTTGCCTCTGCATTGGGCTACAAGACAATCTTTGCTGGCTTCAAACTTGCCTCCAGATGGGTTGAAATTCCAGGAACAGCACATCCCTGCTTAGCTTTCATCTCAAGTGAAGGTCTTAGCATGTTCAGTGGCGTGTAACTGAGACATAAACCACTTGGATGGGAACTCAAGGGCAGCACTCTCCACACAGGTACTTATGGCTCTGGGAGCTTGAGACAGAACAGGGACTCAGGGCTTTGTGTGTCAGATAAATTCACATTCCCAAGCCAACGACTCCTCTCCTACACTGAGAGGCTTCATTTGATTTTCACATGCCCCTAGGGAAGACACTGGGTTCCCCCATTCCTGCCTTTGAGATGTGCTAGGTCATACTTGGGTCAGTTCTCTCAGCAGCCACAGCACTATCACTGTAATGCTGCTGTCTCACTGTGACATGGCATGTGGGACACCACCTGCTATGGTAGTGCTGGCACTTCCCGCAGTGAAAAGGACTCATGTCTGCATCTCATAAGGATGCAGCCATGGAAAGAGGCACTAGCAACTGAGGATACACAGTTCAGGAGTTTTTTCTCCTCTTTTTGAGTCGCAAATTGTTTACTAGCAGATCCGTGCTTCTTTGCAATGATCTTTTCAAAGTATGTCCTCCATCCTCCCATCCATCCCCTTCTATTTTCTTGTGCATTGAGTCTCTTGTTTGCTGGCTTACATGCGTGTTTTAGGGTAAAGGCAGCACCACCACTTAAATCCCCTATATCTGCATCTAAGTAAATTCTCACAAGGACTCATCTGCTGTGTCTGCACATAAACATCAACCTTATAGTTTCTGAGTAACTCAGAACTCAGTAACTGTAGCACCAATGCACTGGTGATCCAGGCAGCCTGGTTATTCCTGAAGATCGTGTCTAAGAGTTGGTGCTTTTTTATTGTAGAGAAATCCCAAAATGCATAAACGCCCAAAGTGCTTGGTTGTGGGTTGGTTGGTTGTGGTTTTTAGTTTGGTTTGGGTTTTTGTTTTGTTTTGTTTTTGGTTTGGTTTGGGATTTTATGTGGTTTTTTAATATTTTTGCTATTGCTATTGTTTTTTTGAACTTAAAGCATAAGTGGTCCATTGGAATGGCAGGAAATGACCATGTTGCATGGTAACGGGTGGATGAAGAGATTCAATAACAAACTCTCACCTTTCTGTTTATAATGCTGATTAACTGTTTAATTCATCTGCTTCTCCACCTTCACTTCTCTCTTCCCCTTGCCTCACCCTCCTGTCATGCTCCTCCATCTCCTCCAGTGCCTTGCTGCTCAGTGTGTGCCTCGTAGCTAAATACCTCCCATGTCCTCCTCTGGGGGATGTGACTTTGCCCGCATCCCACCAGTGGTTCTGCACAGTTACTCCATCATAATTCTCCAAAGTGACAACTGTGTGCTATGTGGTGCCTAACCAATGACGCCTACAATTGCTTGGTCTCTAGGAACTGCTGTAATGACCATAGTGGTGGGGATGATTAATCAGAAAATGGTAAAGAAAAATGCTTATAAGGAAGTATCTGAATTTCTCACTTTATTGAGGGATAAAAACTCACAAACAAGGTCATGGAAAAGAAATGCATTGAGGATGACTAAATACAAAGATTTCACCTCTGGGTTGGAAAGTCTCAAAGCCACAAACTATTGCAGAATGGAAAAATATCCTGGGGAAGTGTTTGTCTATGCTCATCCTGTCCTATGTATCGGTCAGTGCTGGAGATATAGGCTGCTGAGCCTAGGTGGATCCTTGTGCCACCTGGTGCTCCTAGTCCTGTGTCACACCACAGTCACGATCCAATTTGTGGAACTTTGACGATGGAGACAGACAGCAAGGGCCCTGGCTCATACACCATGAGATGAGGAGTGAAGCACCAACCTTGGTTGCATGCCACCCCTCCTCTCTGTTTGCACTGGTCATGCCCTCTGGGAGCTACGTCTGTGCCCTTGGAGCAGATGACAAAAACATCTCTAAACTTGGACTCTCTCTTTCTGCTTGATCACAGTGCAAAGACAGGACCCAGCCCAGGATTGAAACTCTGCTTTCTTCAGTGGAGAGTATTTTCCAGTATTTAAAACTCCTCTGTCAGTTTGGTGTGGGACCAAGCAGGGCGCCTCGAGTACCAGACTCAGCCTGCAAAGAAAAAGCAGAGTGAAGTTGGCCAAGGAAGCCACAGGGGAGCAGGAGGTCCTTCTCTCTGCACAAATGGATCAGTTTTCACATCTTCTTCCTGTGGGAATTCCATCACCTACTTTCTCATCAATGGAGACTGCTCCTAGTGGGGTAGCTTTTTGTCTCCTTTGTTCTTTGGACTGGCACCCACAAAAATTATATGAGTGTGAATGTATGTTTGTTAAAAAAACCCAAATACATCCCTGAGTCACAAAGACCATTTTCAAACTGTGGCTTTTAAAGACTCGTCTGACACAAAGGGCTGAAGGTAGTTAATGCAGCACATACCAGCTGCTGGCTGATAGAAATAAGCAGCATTGCTGGTAAGTTCATTTGATAAAGCTGTTGCTGGTCACTGCAGATGCAGGCTAAGTCCATCCTTCAATACCTATCTCAGTCCCATAGGCAGCATTCTCAGGCAGTGCTGTCAGGAATTATTGTAGCCCTGTCTACCTCTTGTACAGCTTTCAGTGAGTCCTCATTGTGTGGTCTTATGTGCCACAGCTGTCATTGACCTGACCATACATCACTAGCTGGTATCTAAGTAAACTGCACACCCTAATGCAAGTTGGGACCAAGACTTCACAGGCAGTGTAGACCCTTCTTGCAGCTCTGCTGGTTTTTGGTGTCCTGTGTTGTTGAAGTAATGATTAGATCCCTCATAACTGGTCCACCTGGCCACTTCATTATAGAAGAGGTTTGCTGTTGGAAGCTGCTGAGGCTGCCCCATGAGATTGCATGTTGGGTCTGGGTTATAATAGCCTTCATGTGCATAAGCTTCTCCCATCATGAAGAGTAAATGGAGGGACCTGTTCTAGGAAATAAATCTGGATATGATGAGTGTGTGGCCTCATCCATCTGCTAGAAAAAGCACAGGATTGCTCTGTCCTATGGTCCTCACATTACAGAGGGTTGGGTTCCTGGGGAATCATGCTAGGCTCTGGTACTGTTGTTTGCCAGGCTATGCTAACCTAACTAAACAGCTGATCTCTTACCAGCTTTTATGGCATCCTGTCAATTGAGGAATTGTTAAGGGAGGATCTGGGCTCAGGGTGTTTTCAGGACATGAGAGATGTGCCGCTTGAAATGTGGCTCATCTCACTTCTGAAGCTGAGCAGAGACAAGTTGAAGTCTGGGATTCATACTGGGTTGGATCCCAGAGCCCGTGATTCAAAACCCAGTGCTCACAGCTCCTTTTACATGCTGCACTGGAGGGAGAATGATTGTTAAAGTTATAAGCCTCAATGGTCATCCCATTGGGTGGGTTTATGGAGACAGCCTGAAACTAAGAAAAGGAGTTCCTAGTGACTTCTCCATTGAACTCCATGTTGGGATCACAGTTTTCCAGTCTACCCTGGGGCAGGGTTGGAAGATTCTGAAATAAAAATAAATTGCTTTTGGGTTCTTCAAGGCTCATCTTTAGCAGAAGTATGTGAATGTCTGGTGTTGCGCGTGGACACCAGGCTGTGTCTGGAGGAGCTCAGGATCTCCACCGCAGCTACGCAGTGGGGGCACTTCCCGGCCCCTCTGTCACAGTCCATGCACGATCAGCTCTTTCCTCCACTGCTGACCTGGAGGTGGTAGAATCTCAGGGCTCCTCTAAATATGATGCTGATCCAGAAGAAATTAAATTGTTATCTCTCTGTCTCACTCCATCAACATTTTTTCAGTCTGTATTAAAAATCCTACTATGGTTTTTAGCACAAAAGGGGAAAGAAGAGAACCTTCTATGTTCAGGACATTTGGGACATCACTAGAATTTCATCCATCTGTGATTGGCCCTCAGACCGTCATACTCAATTTATTTCTCAGCCAAAGTTTTTCAGCCATCTGCTCAAGTGGAACAGCTTCCAGCATTTATTCCCAATAGTGCTCCTCTGAGGGAGTGCATGGATTTTCTCCAGTACGACAGCATCACTATTTTCCAAAAAAACCCTCAGCTCAACCCTGCAGTGACTGGCGGGGAGCCCTCCCCACTCTGCACCCCGACCTTGAATTTTAAGCAATTGATCAAGAAAACACAGAACTGTTTCTCTTCCACTTAGTGCTACCCAAGGTGACTGATGTTTTTTAAAGGGCTCCTCTGCAGAGATGTTAATGAGGTCGCCTTGGATACTCAGCTTAAAATGGTGTCGCTTCAGCTTCTTTTATGTCAGCAATCAACAACAACAACAACAACAAAAAATACACAACAAACCATCAATGGATCTGCTTGAGGAGGGGTGAGGGACTCCTGGCAGGCAAGTGGAGCAGATAGCAACTCACAGTCCACCTGCTGCCAGCAGTTCGGTGGCTGAGCCTCTCTGATTGTCTAGTAGAGCATCAACACAATGATCTCCATAATTATTATCTCCTTAAATTGCAAAAAGAAAAAAAAAGCCAGACAAAAAAAGCCCATTTTTTCCAGACATTCTATTGAAAGTGCCCCAGGAAAGGACTTCAAATTGGGAGCGGCAAGGGGTTCAGAGAGAGTCAGGGAAATAAAAGCAGTTTCCCAGGGTGAACAGAGGGGAGACTGTGTGTCCTTAGGGAATTGTTTGCAGGACTCAGAGACCCACTTGCATTACTGCTTAATGTGTTACCAACCACCAGCGAGCTGCGAGAGTGGAGTATGTCCAGGTTTAAAAGCAGGGTGAAACATACTTGAAGCAGGAACACAAGACTGGTACATTCAACATTTTGGCGATCTACCTAACACAGTGCTCATTATCTCTCCAAACAAATTACTCAACCTCTGTGAACCTCACTCTCCCCACTTGTGAGCAAGGGTGAATTCAGTGACATGTCTCACAGGTTTCATTGGGGCTTTGAAGACATATGTGGAGGCACCGATGGAAAGGTATGAGCAAGGTCAAAGGATTTGCTTTGGCAAACACCTTTACATACGAATAGAGATCAGACTGATTCCTTGATTATGGGTTAGGTTAATCGAACTAGAAAGGAACTACAGTTATTATTATTTCTTTATTATATTTATTATTGAACTTAGCTGGATTATATGGATATGGAGGAAATACTTCTCTGTTCCTCTCCAGCAGTGCCCAAACGTGATGATGGAGAGCATCCTCAGAATCCTGATATAGATTGTCATCATGATGCAAGCATCCCTTTCCTGTGAGGACCTGCAGGTGAGCCTGGCACTATGTCTGGGATATCAAAGCCCAGACTTAGATCATAGAACAATTTAGGTTGGCAGAGACTTCAAGAGGTCTCCAGTTGAAGCCCTGCTCAAAGCAGGGCCAGCCTAGATCAGGTTGCTCAGAGCTGTGCCCAGTAGAGATTGAGTAGCTCCATGGATGGAGGTACCTCCATGGATGGAGGGCCTTCTAGGCCCTGTCTCAGTGCTTGACATGTCAAGCTGTAACGGAGCTTAATTGGCCTGACTTTGGGCCTTAACCCGCAGTCTCTTCCATGGGCTTGGAAGCTCAATTTAAGCCCAGACCTGGGCTTTCAGCTCCTGCCTGACCTACCTGTTTCCAGTATGGTCTCCTGGATGGACCTTGGATCATGTTGTAGCCTTGTTTGCAGTTCTGCCTCTGATCTTCTCTCCTGCTGCTCCTGACTGGATTCTCTGGATGGACCCTGGACCTGGTTCATTGCCTGGCCTTGTCTGGGACTATTGATGGACCCTGTTACCATTACCATGCTCTGCCCACTCTGGTCAGGTGCTGCAGGCCCATGCCCTGGTCAGTGAGAGCACTGTCTGTGTTCAGGTCACCCTTGGCTCCTGGCTCATCCCCTCTCATGAAACAGTCCTGCTCTTGCTTTCTGACATCAGCTGAAAACTTTTTCCTTATATCTACTGGGAATTTCCTTCACTCCAGACTCGCCAATTGCCTCTTATCCTTCCACTCTGACCTCCAAGAGTCCGTCTGTCTTTTCTACCTGTCTTTTTAGGTAGTTGCAGGAAGCAGTTAGATCTTCTGCCTACTCTCCTCCAGGCTGAACAAACCCAACTCTCTTTGCCTTTCCTCATACCTCTTGTGCTTCAGCTCCATAATCATATTGGTGGTCTCTGCTGGACATATTCCAATCTGACCATGACTTTTTTGGCCTAGGAAGTGCCAAACTGGACCCAGTGTTTCAGAAGCAATCTCAGAAGGGCCAAACAAAGGGGAATTATCACTTCCCTTACTGTGCTGGTTATACTTTTGCTAACACAGACGAGGGTGTAGTTAGCTTTTACTGTAGACACAGTGTCGACTCCTGTTCAACTTCTTATTTGCCAGGAATCCCATGTTCTTTTCTGCAAAGCTGCTTTCTATCAAGCTGCTTTCCAGCCAGCTGTCCCCTAGCCTGTCCTGTTCCCTCATGAGGTTATGCCATTAGGACTGCACACTTCCTTTCATTGTGTGCCCATTTCCTCAGTGTGTTGAATCCCTCTGAACAGCAGCTGCAGCCTCTTGGGTATCGAGTGCTTCCCTCCTCACTGCTTCCTTTGGTGTCATCTGAAAACTTCCTGAGAGTGTGCTTTGCCCAATTATCCAGGCCATCAGCAAAGCTGTAAAACAGTACTGGCTGCAGTACCAATCCCTCCAGGATCTCACCAGTAAAGAGTTGCCAAGTGGACTTTGTCCTGCTGATCACCATCCTGTGAGTGCAATACTCATGGACTATTTTCCATCCACCTTCTTTTCTGTTTATCAGGTCCATATCTTCCCAGTCTGGTTATCAGGAGAGTATGTATTGAATGCTTTACTACAGGTAAGGAAAAACAGTTTGACTATTCTCCTCTTATCCATGCCTTATCCACATAGCCACACAGTTTTCTTGCCACTCAGGGTAGACAGGTGGCTCAGGTGTGATGTGCCCTTTGTAAATCCCTGCTGGCTGTTGCATTCATGTGCTTCAGATGCTCGGCAGTAATTGCTGGGAGGATTTGCTCCACCACCTTCCCAGAGACAGAGGTGATGTTGGGCAGGCTGTAGTTCGCCAAACTCTCCTTCTTGCCCTGCTCAAAGTTGTGTGTGAGCAGGGCATCAGGAACATCTCATCAGGAACATCCTGATCGCTACAATCTTCCAAGGAGATCAGAAAGGAGTCTTGCCATGGCATCAGCCGTCTCCCTCAGCATCTTCAGGAACATCCCACCTGGTTTCTATGGACTTTTGTTCATGGTTCCTATGGACTATGTATGTTCAGACGGCTCAAGTGTGTCCTAAGTCAATCTTCCTCTAGGATGGGTAATGTCTTACTGCTGCAGACTGCTGCTAGGACCAGGGACCTGGGACGCTTGAGGGCAAACCTCAGAAATAATAACTGAGACAAAGAAAGCTTTGAGTACTTCAGCTACTCTGTGTCTGTGGTCACTAGGTCCTGTCTCAGTGAGATGCAGGGCCACCTCTCCCTCAGTCTTCCTTCTGCTTCTAGGAGCCTTCTCATTCCCCTTCACATCCATTACTGGTTCCCACTGCAACTGAGCTTTGGCTAGGCAAACACTACCCCTGACAACTTAGGCAATGCCTCTCCAGTCTTCCCAGGTTGCCTGTGCCCACTTCCACCTTATGTGTGCTTCCTTCTTGCACCTGAGCTTAGTCAGGCATTCCTTGTTCATTGATGTTTGATTCTGCCCCGCTTGCTTGACTTCCTCCCATTCTTATGCCTGGAGAGGTGGTCGATGAAGATGGACCAGCTGTCTTGGCCTCTTTGCCCTCTAGGACACTCTCACATGGGATCCTGCTAAGCAGATCTCTGACGAAGCTGAAAGCTGCTCTGCATCTGGGGTTGGAGTTCTGCTATGTCTCTTGCACCCTTATTTCAGTGATTAAAACTCTGCCATCTCATGGCTGTTGTAGCCAAGGCTGCCGTCAGCCTTCGCACTCCTGACTAGCTCTTCTGGGTTTGTGAGTCATGGCTCCAGAAGAGCATTTTCCCATGTTACCTCATTGATTACCTTAAGGTAATCCTCAAAACACTTGAGAAATCTCCGGGATTGCCTCATTGATTACCTTGAGGAAATTGTCCTCAGGACACTCCAGAAATAGGATTGCTTGCACCCAGCCCCACTGCAGATCCAGGGACAGGGAAGCTGAAGTCCCCCATGAATACCAGGGCATGCATTCATCAGGCTTTGCTCAGCTGAGTTCAAATCAAGCCATCCCTGATAGACATTCTCCTACCTAGATTAACAGTTTTTACATTGCACTGCTCCTACTTATATAAAAGACTTATCTACAGGTTGTGTTGATCCTGCAGTAGGCATGGTCTGTGCATACAATCAGAGATTGTCCTTCATCTAGAGACTCTAGATGTCCAAATAGACAGCATGGCAGGAAGACAAACGTGAGACCACCAGGGATCGTTAGTCTGAGGAGCAGAAAGTTGGATGTTACAATGGTTTAGATAAACTGCACTTAAAACAGTTGTATGGATAGTCCTGCGCATAATGAAAAAAAGCTGTTTGATTTCTTCTCATTTATTGTGGACATAAGGTAAGCTAGGATAAGTGGTGGCTACTTGAATTCTGAACAGGAATGTCCACACAGACAGTTTAATGAAGTTTAGCTAATCCAATTTGCAAAGGTTAATTCAGATACATTTTCCTGATTGTCTCTGTGCAGATAAGGCCAAGGTCACTTCCCCAAGGTCACTGGCTGACTCAGGCACAGGATCCAGACTTTCTCTCTCAGGGAGCACAAGTTACTGTTTCTTCTTCAGGCTGAGTTGTCCCCAGCCATGTACTCCCTTTATATGCCAGTGTATGGAAGAACACTATTTCTTCCACTTTCCTCAGTGAACAGTGGGTGTCACTGATTCTTGCTGTTCCTTTTTAGGCTGCAGATCTCTGCTAAGCCTTCTTCTGGGTGAAGTGTACCTACTGTCACTGGGGCAATAGCTCACACTGATGCTTGGAGGTGAATTATAGCATCCACTTTATTACAGAGATATAGCACACATATAGAAACTGGTGATCTGCTAAAATCTTTCCTAGGAAGCCAGAACAGCCCATAGCATCTTTCTGGTAGAGGTGATCACTTCCAAGCACTCTAGATGGCTGACATTGTCAGATCTCCCAAATCCTTCTGGTGCTACTTTTTCTGACTCTCCTGGGCACTCATGCACTTAACTACAGTTATCCAGAGTCTCCCAGCATGAGCAATAGCAACAGTTTAAAAAATGAACCTCCAGTTTTGCATCCTAACTAGGTGCAGACTGGGATGGGACCTAGTGTTAAGGGATGTTTGTCCCATAGCTCTTTCAGCAGGGGTTCTCACCTCTGCTGCTCAGCATCTGGTGCTGGTCCCTGGCTGGCAACTGCAATGCCCCAATTGTTGATTGAGATCCAAAATGTAGATATTTTAAGGGATTAAAAAATATATATATAATCTAACCAGAACTGAAGATCTGCCTTTGCCTTAACTGAAAAATTTCCCAATGGAGTTACAACCCTAGAACAAGTAGCTTACATCTCCTGGTACATGATAAATGGATACAGGATCTATTGTGAACAGCAGGCAATAGTGAATGGTTACATTTCCTTGTCCAAAATGAGGAAGCTTTAAGTAACTAGTAAAAAAAAAAAAAAAAAAGAATCAATAGAAAGTCTTTTCCCACGATCTTTTGCCATGAGTTCTTGGCAATAACTTCAGCACTCACTTCAAAGCATTGAGGTCTCTTGTCTGGGCTTCTTAGAAAGAAAGGCAAAGGAGTTTACAATGATAAGTTGCTTGAGCTCAGTAGCTGGCTATAAGTTTGTTCTGCTTCAGGGGAGACTTGCAGTCCCCAGGTCCTTGTGTTCAGGCATCTATGCATGATAAGTTTTGTAACCATGATGTGTGCCACATCTGTGGTCCTTTGGCATCATTAGAAGATTGTTTCCTCTCCTCGGGACTTTGTAAGGGGTTCTGCTGTCACACAGATCCTCCTCATCTTCTTCACCATTACAGCCTCTCAAGGCTCCTGTCTTAGACCTGAACTGCCCTGAACTGTTCAGGGTTGGGTCCCCACTACAAGGACTTTAGTATGGGAAGTGAAGAATAAGACAAGAAGCAGTGGAGGCAGAGAGATGGGAGTATGCAGGAAGCAAGGGTAAGTTTTCTGCCAGCAGCAATGAGAGGTGCTCTCCATCTTGCACTGTTGCTGTAGCCTTTCTCTCCAGAGGGTCCATGACACAGCTGGGACACCATCCAGTCGAACACAAGCTGTACTGTGCACATCTGCAAAGCATTCTCAAGAAGCAGAGAAGTCTGCCAAACAGAGCACTGAACTGACAGATGCTGACGTCCTCTCTGTCAAAAGGAATCTGTCCATACCCTGCTAATGCATCTAATTTACTGAAGAATTTGTCTCTGACCATTTGAAAAAAATTTCATTCCTATTGGACAAATAGAAATGTGCCCTCTTCTTGGCCTGGTTCAGATGCACCAAGTTAAGGCAAAGTCCAAATCTGCTCTGCAATTACTAAGCAAAGACCTGTCTGCTCCCTTTCTTCTTCCATCCATGATGTCATCTGCTCCCACATTTTGCTGCTCTCCTCTTTGTCAGGTCTTAAGCAATTCACAGGGGGCACCTGGACTGCAGATCAGGTGTGCTGCTGGATATGAGCTGTGCGGATTGCTGAGAGACACCTCTTTCTAAGTGGGAAAGGGCAGCTTCCACAGTCAGTAGCCAGCTTCTCTGTCTCATCTCCCCAGCCTGACAGCTTTGGTCTGAAACAGAGTTTGAGCTCATACCCCAATATCTGTTCATCACTGTTCCTCTCACTGGCCCCAGAAATGTTAAAGGTAATCGCCAACTCCTCCTTTCCCTCCACCTTTCTACCCAGCAGTCTATTCCTTCTTGGGTGTAGGCAGAACAAAGGAAAAATCAAATTTATATAAAGGGTCTTCTCCCTCCTCTTTTACCACTCTTTTCCAAAAGCCTCCTTCAAGGCAAAATAAGCAAATGGGAATCACATACTCAGGGAGGTAAATCTACCTTCACTTTGGAAAGATAGCTTTGAGCCACATCAGACCATTTCTGCTTGGTGAAGAGAGAGCTAGTCACATTGCCCTAATTGAGTCACATATGATTTGTAGCATCATATTCTGGTCTCAGTGTCTCATGCTACCGCAGTACAAAGCAGGACTTCATTGCTTCTCATGGTCCTATCAGGCTGCTGCCCCAGCTCCCATGTGCCTGGGAACTGAAATCAGGATGCCAGCATCCTCCTGACATTGGTACTGATTGTCCTGTGACAATTTTTCCCTATCCTGCAGGAAGCTGCATGTCTCTGGATGAATTGGTATTTCCAGACATGGATACACACACCGATTGCTGTTCACTAGATGCTGTAGTAATTGTTCCTCTGTATGTTTCTGCCAATGCTAAGTGTCAAGTATTTCATCCATTCCTCTCCTCAGTCAAAGCACTGTGAGCTACTTGCTACTTGCTGTCCAGTGCGTGCGCAGGTACCATGGAGTGGCTGACCTGCTGAGAGTTCACACCCCAGGTTACCTGCCTGGTCCCTCTCCATGTGGCACCTTCACATTCCCCTGGGATCAGCCAGGCAGGCTCCACTGGAGGCACCCCCCTCTCTCCCAGCAGTACCGTTTTGCATTTGGTTTCTCTGGGTGCATTACTGGAAAAGTTCCTTGACATAGTCCTTTCAACATGCCCTTCTACTTCAAACACATTTATATGTCACCTGTGCACACTGTTACAAGGCAGAGGGGCTCTTCTGCAGTTGCAGACATCTGAAAAGCATGCACAGGAGAGTTCATATAGTAAATAATCAAGTGCAATTTTTTTACTTAAAACAGGCTAAGGAGCAGCTTTAATCACAACCCTTCATTAGTGTCTGAACCTTTGGTCCTTTCTCTTTTGACCTGAAACATCAGATAATACTTAGGTTCCTGAAGAACTCTTTTTTTGTTGTTGTTTTTTTTTTTGTGGTAAGGGAAAATATTAATAAGATATATTGGGTCAATCCATTTTACTATGATGAATACAAATTCTATTTCTTGAGTACAGTTAGACTTAAAAACCAGGATGCAGTTTAGGATGCATTTTCGGTGCTCACTGCTTCCCAGAACCTGTCCCATGCACTCAGTCTTCTTCTCAAGACTCTGTCCTTCAGCTCCTTCCCATGGCCATAAGAGACTGCCTCATTTCTAGGCTTTTTCTTGATTACTTGCACTGGCTATTCCATCTGATGCAACATAAGAATCCTTGTGTTTGCTGTTGAGCTACCTGGATAGGTTCTTCACAGTGCTGCCAGTACTGAATGGTGGGCTTCGATGTCTTCTTCTGTTGTTGCACAAAGGCATTTCTTCCATTGACCTGAGCCAGGTCTATGAGCATCTGTAAATCAAAGCCTACTTGATGGAAGTGAATGAAACATTCTAGTATAAAAATAGCTATAGCTCCTTCCGGGAGGCCCCGTGCAATAAGGAATATCGATTCTTTTACCCCCATTGTGAGAGCAATGACTTTCAAATGACTGTGAGGAGTGAGTACCACTTCCTAACTGTCTAAAGGAAGGAGAGCTTTGTGACTGAAATGTAGGATGACAAGCTAGCAGGTCTGGGGACTATTTTAGACCAAATGTGGCTTTTATGAGGGCTGGGATTTTTCAAGAGCACTCAGTACAACTCCAGTTCTTCTGTGAATGAAACTGCCTCTGATTGTGACCAAGAGACAATCTGGTCTGCTTGCTGCAAAACATTTTCATGTGCTGTAAAATAGCTGCATCGTCCTGCCCCAGAGCTGAGCATGTTTCAGTGGGAGACCAAGTTCCTCCCAGCGCCAGCTGCAGCCCTCAGTCCATGCATGCACCGGTCCCTGCCAGATTGCGCTGAGAGTACAAAGGAGAAGGAAGAAACTGGCTCCTTGGCTGGTATTTTTTCAGCTTACAAAGGCACTTTTGCAGAGTTTCCCACCCTGATTGGCTAGCGTTGCCAGGCTGTCCCAGTGGTGCTCTGCTGCGAGCCCAGGGGAGAGTGTTGCGAGAGGGAGGGCGAGCCGGGTGTCTCTTTGAGAAGGGGTTGGCACTAAATGGGGGCACTGGCAGCACCCAAGTCAAGGATTCCCTATGCTGGAAGCTTGCTGGCTGGCCAGGGATGTGGCTTTGCTGTACCATGCTAGAAAGCTCTGTGTGCTACCAGGGGAATGGCAAATTGTGATCCTCTGTAGCTGTCACGCATGTAAAAGCTGAGGGAGCCTCCCCTTTAGCTCCTGCAGTGGGTCTCTGTACTTGGGTCCACAGATCCTACCCCTTCACCCCACAGCACCCTCTGCATGGCCGCAGCATCCGCTGCACATGCCAGCATGGGCAGCAGCTCTCTAAGGCAGAAATGCAGCAGGGTCATGCAAAGCGACGGCTGCTGTGCAAGCACCAACCTGCAGCTAGCACACACACGTGAGGTTGTTGATGTACAAGTGTCTTTATTCTTGGTTCTGGTTTTGGTCACTGGCTTAAGTGATGAAGAAGATAGTTTCCTACCATATTTTGGGGGTGCTTTTATTGAACGGTGTTTTACTTTGGGCTTATGTAGATTGTGGCCCATCTTCTATCTGGCCTTTGTCTCCAGGCAAGGCTGTGAGCTCGTAGAGATGGGGACATCTCCAGTGAGGTGAAGTGCCTTCATGCAGCCCTTGTTCAGGACAGTGTGCTCATATAAATGATCAGCATCATGTAGACCCCAGTGGGCTTTGAATTTTAACCTTGTTTGCTGTGGGGAGGGGTCTGCTGGACTCTGTAGCATAATCATTTGCCTCTGATGGGCAAGCCATTGGTCCCTAGGGAAGAACAAAGGAAGATCTTTCTGATTTGAGGGGAAAAAGACAGTGCTATTTATTTTACTGCTCTGAGGAAGTAAAGAGTGGGGCAGAGCCCAGGACAATTAAAATATTGACTGAACATAGATGGCATCTCAGAGATAGATCTTTTTTATTTTAAAGCCTGCAAACAAGGAAACAAGTTGACATCATGTGAGATTTTAGAAATACAGCTGAGGAAAGGCCTCCTGCATGGTGACTCCAGTAGAAGCCAAGAAAGGGGCACCCAGTCTGGCCTTACGTTTACTCGGGACTGCTGACTTCCCTGCCAGAGGCTTGTGCTGAACCCTGCAGCAAGCTGCTCAAGTAGAAATGCACAGTCTGTTTCTCTCTTCTGAGCCTGCCCCCCTGCACAGCCCAGGATCTCGTCACTGATTACCACAGGGACAAAGGGTATGGGGCGAGGTGGGCTAACTGGCACAGAGTGCACGCTGTGTCCCATCCTCTCTCTTCCCTTGGGTTAAATGCTGTTGCTGGTCTGCTCTGTAGCCCCTGAAAGTACCAGGAGATGTGCTGCGGGTTTTAGTATGAAGCTGTATTCCTAGAGGGGGGCTGCCACTGCTTATGAGGCAGGGGACATGGGGGTAGAGGTGTGGAGCCCATCGCAGTGAGGTGTGGCAGAGCACGAGCTTTCTGCAGGCTTCGGGGCTGCATCTCCCTCCTCCTGACTGAGGCACGCAGGACACAGAGCCTGCCAGACTGCTATCTGCAGGGACAGGAGCGGGAGGGGGTATGGGGATGATGACTCCTGCTGCTGGCAGCTCTCTCAGTCCCAGTGCTGGACCCCAAGGAACCCCATCTCCCAGCCCTATCTCCTAGCCTCATGTCCTGGGGGAGAGATGCAGCTCTCACCAGCTGTGTCCCATGGGTGGGAGGGCTGCCCAGGAGGCAGTCCACCTCAGGGAAGGATGCCGCGGAGGCAGAAGAAGCTCCGGCACAGGAGCTGACAGGGCGAAGCTGCTGGCAGGCGGCTGTCTACAGGGTGACTGCGGCACTGCAGCATCAATTAACCTTCGGGGAACTTCTGCCAGTGCCACTCAGGCGTAGCAGTGGCTCTGCTGTAGCCAAGTGATGGTGTGCAAGTCTGCCGCGGTGCCACATGGAAAGCTGCAGAGAGACTACAAAAGCCCGACAAGGAGCCAGCCACCTGAGCCGAAGTGCCTCTGTCTCGCTCACCAGCCTGCACTAAGTGCTTTTATCTCCTCTCCTTATGTTTACAAGCGTGGCTTTCTCCTTCGCACGGTGGCAGTGCCGCTGAATGCTAATGGAGAGTGAGCGGCGGCTACCCTCCACAGTCCTTGGCAGGCAATTTTCTCAGGGCCAGGCTGCTGACCCCACCAGTTTTTGCTGGCTCTTCAGGGAGAGTGTGACCACCACCCTGCAGCCCAGCCCCAGGTACCCCTGCCAGCACTGTTCCTGCCCTGGCACCCACCCAGATCCGTGGGGGAGCACCGACACAGCAATTCCCCGCCAGCCAGAGGGATCCTGGGAGGTCCAAGAGCTTGCTCATGCCTGTAGCCATGCAGCACAGACCCCTCCGCATCACAGCCTTGCCAGAGCCAGTGGGGAGGCCATGCTGGTGGAGCTGGGGCTCTCAGTGATGTGTGTTGGCCCAGGCAATGATGAGATCATGGCTCCTGCATCTCCCTCCCGTGAGTACAGTGCTTTGTGTGTACTTGAGGCACCTCTGGCCTTCTGGGAGCACCCTTCTGGTCCAGGAGGTTAGTGGGCAGAATGGTATGGGGGGGAAGAGAGAAAAAATAACCACAAGGTTTTCAAAAAAGCAGAGGTGTCCTATAGGGAGGAGTCTGGTCAGGCTTGTCTATAAATCATCTGTGCTCCTGCACATGACCTCTCCTTGGCCACTCGGCTCTGCTCTTCAGGGAGCAAGAGACTGCTTGGCCAAAGCCTTCTGAGGCTGTCAGGCATCAAACTCATGGAAATAGGGTCTAAAACTGTGTCCTGCATCCTGGCGGGGTCCTTCATCCCAGCCTGATGCAGTGATGCTGCTGTCAGTGCCTGGGGAGCAGGGGACAGCCGGGGTTAGCCCAAGCACCTCTGGCACACACTGCTGTCACTTCAGATGCTGTGGCAGGGATGCGCCATGCTTCCCGTGGCTGCCTCCAGCCATGCAAGCAGAAGCAGGAGCCTCCCTCTTTCACCCTAAAAGAGACTGACTGCTTCAGGACCAGGGAGACCATCAGAAATCAGGGGCTTGTGGTGGGCATGCAGGATCCCCTGGATGCCATATCACTTTTGGAAGGACAGACAGCCCATCAGTTATCGGTTCAGCCAGGGCACTGTTGCCAGTTCTGTCCTTCGGCTGGCCCCAGCCCCTGCAGTCAGCAGAGACTGTTTCCCTGCACACAGCTCCGCTGGCGCAGCTTTCTGTACACGCTCTGTAGGAGCCATCTCCACACTGCAGAGGAGCTGCAGGCAGCAGAGCCAAAAGACTGCAGCAGCTCTTGGCTTGCTTCAAGTGCTCAGCCCAGAGATGCCTTCGCAGTCCTTGCCTGCCCCCAGGTCCTGCCAAGCACCTGCCTGCGTGCTTTCTTTGACAGAAAGGGCCGCACTGGTCACTTTTCCTATGATCTCAGCCTGTGAGTCATTGGAAACCTGGTCCCTCTGGGCCTGAGCCAGAGCTGGGTCAACAAATGGAAAGACCACCAAGGCCTTTGGGACCCACCTGAGCTCCTGTGTTGCAGGGGGAAGGCTGCATCCCTTGCGGTGGGGTACAGCATGTCCCGACCCCACCCCCCC
>KL282488.1:0-19181 GCA_000699545.1 Podiceps cristatus
GTGGGATGGGCCCCGGCTGCGAGACCCTGCCCTGCTGTCCCGGGGACTGCGGTCAGCTCCCAGCTTCCCAGCCCTCAGGGAGCTACCAGCCCTCCCGTCACCCTGACAGCCCGCGCCCACAGCAGCCGGAAACCAGGCAGAGGAGAGGGAGCACACCCGGCTGCTACTGCAGCGGGAAAGACAGGCAACCTGCAGGCTGTCGGCGTCCAGCTGCCAGCGCTGCGGCCCATGAACAGTTCTGAAAGCAACCAACTTTCTCTCTGCTCCCGGATGCTCCATACAACTGCTCCCGCACAATTTCTGCCCAGAATTTCAGCTCCAAATTATACCAGCAAAGGAAGAACAAACAGAGAAGCACAAAGGTTTATTGGCTATAAAATTATTTGATCCTCTCCCAGCAGGGTCATTATGGAGTTCTCGGTAATTCTGCGAGGTACATGGGCTGTGAAGGCTGACAGATTACTCTCAATGGACTTTACCAAATAGACAATCATGGCACAAACTAATTTGAATAGCAGGAAATTTTAATATTCTCATTTTAAACTGCACAGAAAAAAAGAAGTTTGCCTTATTTTCCAGGTGAGGAATGTCTGGGAGTGATGTGCATGTGTTTCTGCACACATGCACCTGAACACCTGGATTTGTCCAAGACGATCTGGCTGGAAATTGAATCCTCCCCACTCCAAGAAGGTAGCGTCAGGGATACCATCTGAGATGCCAGTGTAAGAAAGACCAGGAGGCCAGCATAACATGTATTACAATCAGTTACACCAACCTCAGATCTCCAGTGTGGAGATCCAAGGCTTAGAGTCACCATTCCCTGAGTATCTGCCTCTCACAGACCTAGCAAAACGCCTTCACCTGACTCACAATGCATAGCTGCTGGAATAGGAAGCTAACTATAGGCCAAAGACAGAAAGCTAGGAGTACAACAGCACATAAAAAGTTATCTGCCCTAAATCTATTTATTTAAATGTATGTATCTTCCCATACACCTGTGAATTTATATGCTGTTCTGCTTGCATGCTTATCTATCTAAATAGCATTTCAATTTCTGGGGAACAGCATGCTTCATTAGCTTAGCTAAAGTTCTCTCAGCTTTTCAATTATCCGCCCCTCTTTTCTCCAAGATGAAACTTATTGTACGTCTCAGCCTGAGAACTAATAGATATACATGTACCCTTTAATCTATTCCACTCCTGCCCATAAAACAGGTGCCTACTGAGGCAATATGAAGCAAATTCCAAAATCCCTAAGGGTACAATGGAAACCTGTTGGATCTTCTTGATAACAGCTCTAAATCACTACTCATTTAACAGAGTGGGTGAGGCATTTATCGTACAGCACATGCCATTTCATGAGACAGTGTATAGGGAGAACATCTGAAAGGAACTTCTGCAAAGCAAAGACGAACTGGGCTCTCAGCTCCTATGGAAAGTCAACCTGTGACCAAATCTTTCCCAACATCTCAGTATATGCACTTGTATGTAATGTGCTTTTTATATCCAAAGAACTTTCACAAAGTAAGAGACTATTAAAATAGTTACACCTGGGCTGAATAATATAGTAATAAATGGCTAATACACGACTTACAGCTCTTTCAGTAAGTGGCTCACCTTTCACTCTTCCAGAGCTCAACTTGCCATAGCCTGATGTACCTACTGCTGATGACACCTACCCTTGGCTAACACAGACTTCTCCTGCCTTGGTTCATACTTGGTTTGGTCTAAACACTTTGACATGGGCTTGAGTCCCCTTTCCTGAGGGCTCTTCAGGTATAGTCATGACTACTGAGTTACCTATCAGAAGTAAATGTTTGTAGTCAGACAACACCACATCTAACCACAGACAAAAAGCTTGAGTCGGCTGGAAGCATCATTATGGGTCTGCCATGTTACTACTTTCCTCTGTACATCCAGTTATAGAGGCTATTGGCAAGAGGATGATGGCCTAGACTAACCCCTGGCCCTGACTCAGTATGGCTATGTATATTAAGTTATGGCTGCAACAAGCTTGCTTATAATAAAACAACCAACCTCTTTCCTGAACACTAGAAAGCAAGGTGAAGACTGCAATCCTCATTTCACATATAATGACTCTAAGAGGCACAGACCTCTTAGAGTACACTTGGTCCCTTATCCTAGAAAAATTACAAAGCCTTAGGAATATGAGCCAATACATCCTCTGGTTAACGATCCACTATCACACAAAAAATAAAGCAGTCATTTCTTTAGCTCAGGTGGTAAAGAAATCTGCTCAAATGCAACATATTCAAACTTCAATAGAAATCTATGTTGCAGTCATCCCAGAGTTATCTGTCAGGTCAGGAATATAAAATCCAGAAACTTTTCATTATGAAAAAGTACCCATTAATGTTCTTAAGGCACCTCTCTGGAACATTAGCTTGTGATGGGTACAGATAGTCTGTCTTGAGGTCTCCAGCTTCTGAATGACTGTAATGTAACTGAAGGATTTTGTACAATAATGACTCAGGTAGAGGGGACCTTAACACCTCATCACTGCTGCCAAACACCATTTTTTTTTTTTGACAGAAGGTCACATTTCCTGTTCTGCATGAGGAGCATGAGATAGACATGTGCTTAGCACCATCAAGCTGAGAGACGACTCAATCTTCTGTACAGGAACACAAATCTTGCCTCTGAAGGCTATTTCTAACTAATTCACTTCTAAACAACATTAGAAGCTGGGTAGGTCAGTCTATTAGCCATGCCCCTCTTTCACTCAAGACCAGAGACTGAAGGTGATGCTAATACACACATTTTCTGTAAACAAGGTTGCTTCTGAATTTTAGAATGTCTCTCTCCAGCACTTTGCTGGAGCAGGATTGAGAGAGGCAAAGACTAAGGAGAGGATAATTTTGAGCAGCATCTTTAGTGCTTAGACTGTTATAACCCATTTATAGCAAAACAGCATCTTCAACTGAGAAATCATTTTGCCCTATTCCATGTCCAACTCTATTCAGTTGCCATTACTGTATCTTTGGAAATAGATAAAGGAATCCTATAGGAGACAGCGATGTTAGCAACACATTTGCATTGTCCTTATCAACACCTATTGCCCTCTTCTCTCCCTCCTTTTATCTGTTTTACCGGTTTAATACAAAATTCTGTAAACAAAAAGCAGTCATGAGTCGGACATCCTCTCAGAAATACCTGAAGCACAAAGGATGACTTCTTACTTAGTATATATGTGTCTGTGGGAAAGAAACTCCACCTGAAGTCTCACAATACATTACTAGTGCAAAGAGTCGCTAATATATTTGTGTGATTATGTATGTAGCCATTCTACTTATAAAATGGTACAATAATCATATTAATCAATAAAACTAATATGACAGTAAAATGCAAATAAGAATGATCTCATTTGCTCGTTTTGTAGACACTAGCAGATGTTAAACAGGTGATGAAAGAGATATCAGCACAACTGTCAGCTTACCCCTACCAGGAAACCTCAAAGTAACAAGTTTCCTTACCACATGTGCCGGATGGGCACTGACGTGTGTTTCATGGCCACTAGTGCCCCTCCCCAGTCCAAAAACCACACATTGTATTCCTCCTCGAAGATCTGCAAACAAATTAGGTACTGCATGAGTACTCTACTCCACTGGGAAGGGAAGACTCAGAAGAAGAACAGCAAAAGGCTCATGCTTTTCTTCACTCTGTAAAACATACCTGTCTCCAGGAATTCCCACCATCAGAAGAGATGAACACGCCAACATCAGTGTAGGAAAGCTCAGAGCCAATATTGCCTGTAATACAAGAAGTGTAGACATTCTTGTATGGATGAACACAGAACAGCATTTTTCCAAGAAACCAAAATTACTTGGCCTGACCAGTGCTTCTTTGCTGTTCTTGATTCTATTCTCATCTGAAACCACCACCATGGTCAGGTCGCAACATTCATTTACAAGATCTGTGCCATTTGAAAACTGACACTGGGGAGAAACAGTATCATCAGCTTATTTTCCCAACCAGTAGCATTGCCCATAACTGCAAGCCACTGAAGGCAGGTTTATTCTAGGCATACTTGAAAATCTATGTATGAAACCCCATGCCCATTTGGTGCATACAAATCATCAGAATGGCAGCAGAATAGTGGCCACTGTCCCCAGCTACCAGATATTTCATTCCATACACATTTTTCTCTGAACTTGTAGTCTTTGTGGTCTGGCTGGTGAGTCACATCTCTGTGATCTGCCAGTCTTTGTCAAGGGCAAGGTCTCTACTTCTTGTGTAAAGGAGAGCATCCAAGAGGAAGTTACTCATATGGCTGAGTTTAAAGGTGAAACCCAGGCCCCACTGAAGCCCATGATTATGAGGCTAGAAAATCTATTCAAGATTCTGTCAAAATGCTCAAATACATAACTGATCTCAGAACCTGCAGTCAGATAAAGCTTCTTCCTAGATTTATGAATGGTTTCATAGAATCATAGAATCCCTTGGTTGGAAAGGACCTTTAAGATCATCGAGTCCAACCGTTTCCACTTAATGAGGACTGTGATGGAATGAAATTTAAGTTCCACTTGAAGGAAATCTTGTTTGTTTAGGTGTGAACCTCACCTGGGGGCAGAAATTGTCCAAAGAGTTAAAGTGGGCCAAATGACTTTGCAGCACAGAGTTAGAGACCAGACTGAATAGAATTCTAGACAATGTTGATCATTCTCATTGACCCAGCTATCCCAAATTGTGAGTTTAAAATTGGTTGCTTGGTACAGTTCTTAATTTTAATCTTGTAATTTCTGGCATTAAAATTGCCACGAGCACCAGGCTCACTGAACACTGCAGGCCTGCTCTAAATTAATTTGTTCTCCCCTCCCCACTTCCCAAAGCACCCAGTGATTCAGGGAAAATCTACCACAGTCACCCAGGAACTGTTTGGGTTTGGGTTTTTTTCTGATGGTCTGTCAACAGTATCTTCAAGTGACACTAGGTGGGATTCTGGTGGCATGAACATCTGTCCCATAGGAAGCCGGCAGATGTAACACTGACAGATACTCCATCAGAAGGCCCCCCCAATGATAATGGCCCGCAGCCACCATACTGTGTTCAAAAATATGACTTCTTTATTCAAAGCCCACAAATTCTTTACCCAGTGAGCCACTCTTATACGTTCCAAATGAGGCTGTTTTTAAAGCAGGTATAATTTCCATGGAAGGAAGGGATAACTAATATTTTTTTCTTCAAAAACAGAGAAGGGATAGGTGGCACTCTTACACATCTGTAGAATCAACAAAAGCATAATAAAAACACACTAATGAAAATTTTAATTAAATTTCTGATGTTTAATGATGGAAAATGAGAAATTAAAAACCAGATGCCTGTTGACACTCTCCTGTCACCATCACGGAATCCAGCTAGTCACAATGTTGCGACAATGCTGTTTCAAAAAAATAACATTTCTGGCTCAGGGAGGCAGGACAATTCAAGAAAGGCTTTTCCATCAGTGCTCAGGATGTAGGAAATGTCACACTGTCCATCTACCTAATCTTCCTCCCCGACACCAGCAAGAGTAACCAACTGCTTTAGATGAAGGTACAAGGAAAACCTGCTGTGGGCACCATGTAGAAGGACAGTCTATACAGACATCCAGGTTCATGAGGATAAACCTACTGTGTCATTTCAAAGGTCTGTTTACCCCAGTGTCTTAGCATGGAAGTAGAAGTCCTCAAGAATCAGAAATTGACTTAAAGGCTGAAGTGTAAGTTTTTTATCACCATATTTTAAAAATCGAAACTGGAAAACCAACTTTCCAAACAGGTATTTCCAGAATGTGGCAAGGAAAGAGGGTAAAGGTGAGATTCTATTGCTATTACTTCTGTCTATTTTTCTGTGCAAACCTGTTCAATTATTTTCTTCATTCTCTCCATCGTTTCTTTCAGCTACATGCATTCAAACCCCACCAAAAGTAACTAACTCCCAAGCAAGTCAAGAGATATTCTCAGCTGTACACTTAGATACTAAAACATAATTCTTCCCTTTGCAGGAATCTAACCTCTTGTCCTCACATCGACAGTCCGAGTTTCCAATCATTGCTGGAAATGTACCACTGTAAATCAAAGAATAAGACACAGAGTGTTTGAGCAGCCAGTGCCTCTGAGAATAAGTTGCAATGCTTATCCTGGAACACGTACACCAACATGGTAAGATGTTCCTCTTCTGAACTGGTTAGTGGAAACAGATGTGTATATTCCCAACAGGTTACGCTTTTTATTGTACAAAGCAGTAAGGCAGAAATTATGTTCTGCCTTTTAAAGGTTAATTGTTAGACTGGGAAAGCATTCATCCCATGTACTAGCAGCTTGAAAAGAACATCATTTACTAACAATTTAGATCAATGCCTAGAATCTCACTGTCCTGCTGCCTCTATTTGCTTCTGAAAAGGTTAAAGAAAAAAACCCTCTGCAATCACAGCATCATGAGCAGGGCTTCTTCCTAAGCATCCATCTAGCAAGCGTGACCTGCCAGGAGTGATGACTCCACTTGGCTACGCATAGGAGGATCAGGAGGTTTAAACCAAATTATCTCACCCCTTTTGACCTAGATCAGTGAACTGGAAATCACATAGTGTTTCCCCTGTTGAGATATAAATGTCATGAAGGGATCCCGTCTCTCAGCTTCTGGCTTAGTCTAGCAGACACGTGGAAGCACAGAAGGACATGAGAATGGAAATGGTTGGAAGAAACAGTGTAAATTCATATAGGCAACATGCTAACTGAGCCTTAGAAAGAATGGTTAAGCTGTTTGGACATATTTGAGCATATTTAAGAGCCTCCCTAAAGGCAGGACAGCTGACATGCTTCAGCGGCCAGCTTTCAATAGCACCAGCCATTCAGAAAGCACTTTGTTAGCCAGCATCTCCCACAGAGCTGTGGGAGTTCTGAGTGTGGCCGGTAGCCCCATCCATCCTGATTAGGCTGCATGCTGTGTGCACACAGGGCCTGCGATGGCTCTCAGCTTAATTACAGTGGGTCAGCCATTGCCACCATGAAGCATTGGAGCAGGTTGTCATTAAAACATCACAACCTACCAAAGTGCTGTTTTGCAGAACAACCCTCAGTAACAATGATCCATGCAGGGTTGATGAAGTGCTGGTAGTCTTGGAGCAATATAGTGTTGAACGTAGGCACCATGCAGCAGACAGGCACTCATGAAGTCCAGGCTTCACCTGACAGGCTTTGTGACAGCTCTGTGCTTGCTGCTCACAAGGTGGAATGTACTGATACCCCCTAGGAGCTTAGCCATGATTATAGGTCCTATTCTCATTCATGGTAACTCCAGCAAATGGGTAGACACCTACATTAATGGTTGTAATGATGTCAAGTGAGAGGATTTAGTAATGCCTGTTGGTAATGATCCCTTGCAGGTCTGGGCTTAGACCTGCATATGGGTTATTGTAGAGCAACAAACACCTGACAGGAATTACTTTTTTTGAAGTCATGGGCCACATGCCTTCTCCATCCCACAGCAAATGGGAGTTAACGTAAACTAGCTCAGCACTTGTTGAAACAGAGCTAAAACCTTTTACACCAACAGGAAACAACTCATATACTTTCAGGCTCCTGGTGAGGCATGGGTGAGTGGTGAGAAGCACTTATGTTCTTACCTGTTGCCACCAGCAGCCCAGGAGCTGTATCTTTGCTGGAAATGCTTCCTGAAGTATACGGATTCTCTGAGAGTTGCAGATGTAAGTGCAGTGAGCAAAAGGGCTGTTGACAGGAAACAAAACAAAAGCCAGAAGCTTTAACATGCAACAAGTTAAATATCAGAGGAACCCTTGGCAACTGCACACAGATGCTCTGACCCTTCTGAAAATGACCTCTCTGCTCTTAGCGCTGTTACAAATAGCAGTGTATGTTCATTTTCTGAATAAGCATCATAAAAAGTAGCTGAGAGCAATAGAAGCAGGAAGGCTGCATTACAAGCAAGCATATCTGCGTTTGTTTCTACCAACAATCTGATCGAAAGCATTTTTTCCTAGAAACTTTCTTATGACTTAAATTCCATAAAAAAGGCCAAGAAAGATGGTCAGAGGTTTTCCCTTAAAATCTGTGAAGCTATAGAAAAAGAAATCTACTTAATTCACTTAATTCCCAGCAGGTCAAGATAAAACACAGGAAGAGATTTGCTAACCCAGTGACTAAAATAAGCAGCTCTGAGGAAGTCAATTGTGCTTCAGAAAAGATCTGCCACTCACCAGCTGGCAAACTACAGGATCCCCTCTTAGATTGGTGTCTGGTGCCTGCAGCAAACGCCAGTCTCTGCCCTTGTTGTAGGTAATGAAAGTCTTGATTTGGTCATCCGTCTTCCTGTTAGCCAGGAATATGCCTTTGATCCCTGCTACCTAGGAAAAATGGAGAGAGATGAAAAAATACATCGGAAAACCAGGCCAAAAGTAAGGCCCATCTGAGCACTCTCAGGAGTGGAAGGTTTCTGAAAAAGCAATAGTCATCTCAATCCAGCCTTACAAGACTGTGAATGACGTTACAAGTACATCTTGATGATGCCTGCACAGCTGAAAGGCCTCCTGCAGTTTCTGGAAGAAAAAGACAAGGATGTTCAGAGAGCAAATCCCTAGGAAACCACCCACTTTTGGACTTCCTTGAGTGCTTGCAGACAGGCTGATGATGGGCTTGAAGGTACGGTACGGACCAAGTCACACATGAGCTCTGGGATCTTGAAGATGTAGTCTGCCCTATTCCCTTCCCAGAGTTCCATGACATGGGAGACAACAGGTCACATTAGAAGCACTATGGGATCTTTTTCTGTTGGTCTTTTTTTTTTTTCTTTTACACAAAAGATAGAAATCCTGAACATGCTGAAACACTGATGTCTTGCAAACTTGATTTCTTCACTTTCCTTCCACTCCTAAATTCTGTCAAAATCAACTCAGTTGTTTCAAATGTTTTGATTTTTGCCAGCAGAACCCATTCCAGCAGAATATGGTCCTGTCAAAATGTCCCCACGAAGATTTCGTGTTGAGCCTGGTCTCTTTTGCACAGCTGTGAAAGTGAGACAGGAAGAAGGAACGTGCCGTAAACCTGCAACTTCCTGGCAACAGCCAGGATGTAAATCCCTCTACTCTAAAGCTCCCTGGGTGACATCACCCTTTGAATGACCTTGAGAAAATCTCTATCAGCATTCAATGGAAAAGAGTCTAT
Organism: Podiceps cristatus; assembly: GCA_000699545.1. NCBI lineage: Eukaryota > Metazoa > Chordata > Aves > Podicipediformes > Podicipedidae > Podiceps > Podiceps cristatus. The sequence goes on from KL282488.1 coordinate 9,179, forward strand.
GAATACAGAGTTTGCCCAGGAATGGGAGGTGATGTATGTTTATTTTAGCTGGTTCATCACAACACAGAAATATAACTTTTTTTTTTCAGAGGCAGGAAAATACATTTAACTATGTAAAAATAAAATGTAAACTCTGTCCTTAATACTGATCCATGTGTTATTTGTGAGTTTTCTCTCCTTGCCCCGAATTACTTGGATTTTTATAAACAATATGATGATGATGTTAAATGGGCATTATTCCATCTGAAATAAATAAATGTGTAATCCTAATTTCTACATGTAACTGCAAATTCATTTCCCTATTTACCAGTAGAAGTCAGCCTGCAACCATTACTGTTAGTATTACCAATTAGTAATTTGTTGTTGGCAAAGCACTGAGCTCCGAGTCTCAGCAAATCTTCCATCCAACAAGTTATGCCACACCAAAAGCAGAATGCTCCAAAGAAAGTGGGAACTGGAACAAGCGGAATGGACTGCTGTTGGCCAAGGCTGAAAAGCCAGCAGAAGAATGAGAACAGAAGATAATTCAGGGTAGAAGTTATCCGGCTGTTATATCTGGGCAAATGGCACTTACAAACTTTTGCTTACAATTCAGAAACTGCTCAGTACTCACAAGGGTGGAATCCACATTCCCTGTCTGTGAGCAGGTGGCTCTAGCTGTCCAAGGGGAAAAACAGTATTTTGAGTCCCTCTCTAGGCATCCACATTCGGATGAGAAGGATAATGGTTTTCCCTTTTGGAAGTGTCACATAGCTAACCAGTCATTGACTTGAAAGCAAGCAGTTGTTACACCTATAGCAGAATGCACTGCATCTATTCCCACAGGAGTCAGCTCAGCATCAAACCCCATAAAGGCCTCTGGGCTGATCCCAAAACAAAAGAAGATCCTGGGAGGTTGGTAAGAGATTTACACTTGCTTCAACTAGCAAGCAGTGGCTGTTCTTTGTAGGGTGACCTTTACTACATACCTCATAAAGGTCAATGATGATATTCCCCTCCAGTCCTCGACTGCTTTTCACATTTTCCAAGGCCAGGGTGAAGTACACCCCTCGGGTGTCCGAGATATACAGATTGTACGTGTCGTTCTGGTTCCACTCTTGAACAGCTGCAAACACCTGATTCTCATCTGTGCTGATAATATGCATGTCCTGTTAAAAGAAGACAAAAGGCCTATTACTGAGGATCTCTGTATTTCTTTGCCCTTTGGGACATGTAGTAATTACCATGACTTATGAAAGAATGGAGATGGAGCATGAATTATAGGTATGTTAAACAATTTTCTGTTAGAGCAAGCCAATAAATTACCACCGTTGTGATTTTTCTGCATTTCATTTTTTTAATGATCATCAGCTGGATGAAGAGTTTTTGCTTTCTTCATTTTTTGGTCGCTTCAAGGAATTTCATCCAGTTTCATTTTTTACTTATAATTTTGAAAGTCAGTTTTATCATTCACGGAAGATTCGGCACCTCGAAGCCGGGAGTCCTCGTAGTCACTAAGTGCAGTGTAGCACCAGGCTACAAGCAGGGACAATTTCCATCCACATGCTGAACTAACAGGGAGTTACGCTTCCAACTGGTAAAGAACCAGTTTCAAAAAACCTGTGAGTTCATATTCATTTGAAGCTGAGGAATAGGGATCAGTTTGAGCTAATGCTGATAGAGATTTTTAATAACATGCTTTTCTATTGAGAGTTTGCCTGAGATCTATTATCCCACTATATACAGGCTATTAAATAATCCACCCACGAACTTTTGTTGGATGCCTGCTGCTGACCAAGATATGAAGGTCCGACAAGGGTCTCGTTATTTAGTTTTAATATCAAAGAGATCTGACAGTGCATTTTCTCAATATTCTTTCAAAGCAGGTTCATAGAAATGATTTCTAGAGTGGTGGTGAGTATTGAAGCACTTCATCCTTGCCACGATTGTTGAACAAACTAACACTGGTTCAGCTAGAAGCAAAATCACTGTGGTTAAGTGGGACTTCACTTAAGTATTTGTATCTATTTAAAATTTCCCCAGGGTGCCAAGGAGCCTTGATGATTTTTTTGTGCTGTTCCTCCATCAAGAAACCATAATTCTGGAAGTCTCCCAAAGGACAGAGTGACCTGATTTTGGGGAAGATCAGCTCAATATCCCCATCCTGCCTAGGGGGCAACTTAATTTTCTGTGTGAGGTATCTGGATGAAAACTTGGGGTTGATCAGATGGGCCTATTTATAATAGACCTAACATAGCCTATCAGCATGGGATGGGGAGAAAAAACACTTGAGGGCCTATTCTGTCCCAGTGAGTGCAATCAGTAAGAGGTTTGCCATCTCCCTCAATGAAGGGAGACTAAATCAGGAAGTTTGTTCTACAGCTTTAGTTCCTGAAAGAGTAAGTATATACCCAACCTATTCTAGCAGTGCGAAAATAAAGCAAAACACCCGATGATTTCAATCTGTTTTGACCAGTTGCAGTGGAAATATTGCATTACCCTATTGCCAGACTCGCATTATGTACAACTCCAGCAGAGTTCATTAATCTACAGCTGACAGGATAGTTATTACTGTACAGCAAAAATGTTCTAGTGACTAAGGGCAGCATAAACAAGCCTTCTTTACATGGCTAGAAGACTTTACCGTGACATGTAGCTGAAAAGTATTTCTAACTTTTAAATGACAAAAGTATCCCCGATTTTGTACTATACACCATTTCCAAAACAGGGCCACCAACAAATCTGTCTTATAACAGGCCAGCAACCCGTGACAGCATCAGTCAATAAAGCAGGACAATCATAGGGCAGTCATTCTCTCTATCCACTTGTATTTTCAATGAGGGGCAACTTTCAGGGCCAATCTGTAATGTGGGAGCATAAACTTTTTCTCCTGAAAAATGGCAGCAGAGTTTCCAAAAGTTGGTGTGTGGTCAGACATTCTGAATCCCACACCACCACCATGGAATGAGAAACAAAAGAAACTATATCACTGTCGATACACTGTGATAAATACACTGTGATCAATACACTGATCAACCCAAATGGGAAGAAGTTGAGGTGCAACATTGGGAGTCCGAGATGCAAATTTATCACAACTATTATGTTTTCAGGTACAAGTTAAACCAAATATGACATATCTGCTAGACAGCAGATACCCCATAACCAATCAGCAGGGTAGAACCAGCCCACAAGGCAAATCTAGCCAACTATTTTACAATTATCTGACCAACATTTTAACTCGTGGAAGAAGCAGAAGTCCATTACTGTTGATTATCAGCCCTGTAGCCACAACAGCCATCCTGAGGCTCCAAAGAGCAGCACTGGTCTCAGCTACCCATTAGGCTACCCAGAAACTTGTATCCAGATAAGGCACTGGAAAGGTTGGTCCCTTCTGTTCTACATAATCCCATGCACTGTTTGATCTGGTAGAAAGCTAAGGCCTAAGAAGGTAAAGCCAGGCACAGTTGCAGGAGAAGTACTAACTTCCCTCCCTCCCACCTTTGACAGTCAGTGTTAATCTTAGGCCACCTCAATAACCTCCTAAGCAGCACCACACAGTGATGTTTACACTGTGTGTTCAACACATCAATAAGGCACAACTTCTAGGGAGCCAGCTTCAGCTCCATGACTTCTTGTCAACATCAAGTGGAGCTGTTACACCCTGTGCTTCTTTCATTGTATGGAGACTGTAGTAGTGCTCAGCATCTTACTGTTCTCCAGGACTCTAGTGTCACAGCCAGGCTTACAGAGAAATCATTAATGGAGAACAGAGTAGGACTGGGGAAAGGTGTTCACAGAATGGTCAAGAAGTTGGTGTGAGCTCTATTTTCTGAGGTACCTGTTCATTCCCATTTGCTCTTTACAGAGGGAAAAATAAACTGTTCTTCCTAAAACGCTCATTAATCAAAAGCAGGGAGAGGTTAAGATCCCAAATACGTATTTAAGGAAGATCATTCAAGTAGCATAACAAATGGAGTTCCCCAGAGAGGAACCCTACTGAGGTGCTTCACCACTGGGCAGGCTGTGCTATTCAAGATATTACATGTCTGTATTCATAAATGGTGCACTCACCTTAGGAAGAGAGTATTTGGGCAATTTAATCTGTGCAAAAGGTTCCCGTCTGTATGACACATAGTAATTTGCTCTTCCACCAGCTGTCACCTGTGGAAACGTCAAAAAAAGTGAGTGATGACCCTTCCAAGGCACCCTATGCTGACACCTGAAAAAGATTTCTTTCAGGTATCTTTTCTCTGACCTGCACAGCTGTCCCTAAAAGCATCTATTTATCTCCAAAGAAATCCCAGACTTGAGAGGGCTGGAGCATTACTTATTTAAGGTGTGCTATTGAACTTCTCATTTTGTCTCTTGTGCTTCATATCCAGCATGCTTTGAACATCTCAGGAAAAAGGGAAAAGTGAGTATATAGTTTAAGGTCTTGAGTGGAAGAAAGATGATCTGGTTTCATCACATGGTTCCAGCACCACTACCTTGGGCACGTCATTTAAAGTCTTTGAGCTTCTGTTCCTCTCCTGTAAGAAGGAGATAATACCTCTTTTCTCTGCAGCTTCTCAGTCTTGTCTGTTTGCACTATAAGTCCCTTGGGGACAGGGTTGTCTTCTGACCACCTTTTGCCGTGACTAACAGCAGAGATCCACACTAGCACCATTTAATGCAACGAGTATATGCAATGAATGCCCTCTTGGAAAGCTGGAAAGCTCTTAGATGCTCTTTGTCACTATAAAACTGCTTTCTCTGAAATCATACCGTCTCTGAACGAGGATGTGGAGGGGAACTGATAGACATCCAAATCTGTGGTTTTATGGACTGAATGACCTGTAAAGGCTACACATAAATGTCATGCATCAATGAGATCTAGCCCTGATAATTTGTAAAATATGGGATTTTAAACCTGTCACTAGTCACTCTTGCTGTGGGTGTTCTTGCTGGCATCGTTTCAGGCCTGGCTACAACAAGGCTTACATCAGTGAATTTCCTATATTCTGCTGTTTTGGCAGTCTTGCAGGTTTCAAGATGAAACAATACACAAAGCACTTCTTTATTATATGGAATGTCATTTGTTGGCTTCTTAAGTTTCCAATAAAGCTAACAGAAAGGTCCTAGATTCTCTCCTAGATATACTTCCTTTTATCTGACAGTGATATTTCAGAATGAGCTTACACAGAATATTGCTATAGCATCAGTTATATTCTCAGTAATGATATCACCTCTAGATACTGGCGTTCTTCCCTAGAGAAGCTGTCATTCGAAGGACACAATATTACTGGTCATGAAATTTCATATCTAATCAACTCAAGATAAGGCTTTTCTATTGACAGTTTGAAGAACTAGAAAGAAAAGAAGGTTTAGAAATGGGACAGTCTTCTACACTAAGACGTCTCCTTCTGCTTATTTCCCATTTTTACTTCTGATGTTATCATAACGTCATTTAGTGCTCCCAAAAGAAAAAATCAACCACCATTATACCACACACTGTATAAGAAGGCAGAAGAATGACCCATATCACAGCAAACAAACTCTATGCAGCCAACATATAGCTAAAGTCAAGGGGAAATGCTGACATGAAAATCTAAAGCAATTTGTCTACAGTCTCAAAGGACTCACTTGACTCTGACTTCACATAAAGTGCACTACGGACTGGCACAGTAGCATTTGGGGGTCCTGCTCTCCAGCTGTGAGGATGGTGAAAGGGCTGTGAGTGTTATTTCTGAAAGATATCTTTCCCATCTAATACTACCACATCAAAATCAAGTTTTCACGGGAGAGAACAGACTATTCAGTTGATTCACGCTCAGTCCAACTCAAAGGCTAGAATTCATATTTGCAGCAATCGTATCTCTCTATGAGCTGTACAAGCACTGCCCAAAGAATCCCACACTTCCAGGTCATGTTACCTAAATAGCACAGGGAATATTTAAATATCCCCTCTTCTCTCGGTGATATTTCTGACCTCCAGTGGAAGATCCACATTCTCAAATGATCTAACTCTGCCACATGAACTCATTTTACACCGCTCATGATTTCAGAAATGGATCATTATTTGTAGCAGAGTCCAGACCGTGACTGAATGTGTCCCGTCACTACTTGGTAAGGACCCTGAAGATCCACTTCTTCTGATGGGCTGAGACATGGTCATCAACTCATCTTTAAGATGCAGACATGAATATCTACATACTTTGAAATCCTGTAACAACTAATTAACATTGGGAGCAGTCCAACAATCAAGTTAATCACATGAACATAGGCTGGAAGAAACACCAAGAGGTGATCAAATACCCCCATCTGTGCCAAGACAGAATCTACTCCTGGTCTACCACACTCAAAAGATTTTATATAGGGTTTTTTGGCTTTATGACACTGCAAACTGGTATCTGGAGGGGGGGTTGTTTGGATTTTTTTTTTTCTCTGTCGGATCCAAACACTGTTTAAGTACACTATGCATTAGTTAAACTTCCATTCAGTCCCCTACCTGGACTAGGTCACCTTGACAAAGGTTTAGAAATAGAAATCCCTGTGGTCTGTGGTCTTTCTGAGCCAGTTAATATGAAGCCACCCACAATTCTGTTGGCAAGAGTTGTGTGAAGCTTTTCCCAGCCAGGACCTCATCTTTGCATGATTTACATGCACGGTTATAACAGATCCAAAAAATGATCAAGCCTTCAATAAAGTTTTGGCAAACACTGTGGTAGAGAATTAATTTTGGATGGCCCAGCTTAATTTATTTTGATGAACTTTTCCTTTTCCTATGAACAAAGTCTCCAACACTGTAAATCCCGGAGATTATGATAGTGTTTTGCCCTCTAATGCCTCCTTTTAGTTCACATTTGATGAATGTCACACAATTATTTGCTGTGAGCTCATCTGTCATAGTCAGTACAGAATTAGCTGGGTTTGTCTTTTTCCTCCTTTGCTAATGACTGGTTCATTAATTTGTTTTTCTGGATTTCTATTTTATGTGTTTAATTTGGCTTCCAGCCAGTAGAAATGATTCCTTTGGACAAATGTGTTTGTCATTAAACACATCGGTCTTCCCTAACCTGTGTTCTTTCTTCCTCCCTCCCTCCATTCACAATCTACTACTGTTCTTCAATACTTCCACATTTTGTTTCAAGACGAAAGTCTGGTCTCACGTCAGTTACCACTTAAGAACAGAAACCCGAGATGTTTCTCTTTAAAAGCCCCCAAAGTTTCAGTATGCTGGCTCATCCCCTGTCATGACCTGCAATAGGACAGAGCACATCAAACATGGAAGACAACAAATATGTTCACAAAGCTGCAGAGAACTATAGAAAATGTGTCATGGAATCTATTCATCTCTGTAATTTATGTGACATGTCTAGAAACACACTAAGCCATTTTTCCTGTTAATGACTGAATATGATTCTTTAAGGGTAGGTTTTGTTTCTCTTTTTTTTTTTTTTTCCTTAGGTAGATGTCTGCCTTAACCAAAAAACCATGTGTCATTTAAAAGAGTTTGGAAAGCAAGCAGAATGAGTTATGAGGTCCCAGAATGTAAAGACACCCTAGATGACATCAGTGCTTCATTCTCATCTTCCTGGCTGGCTGATACTGGGACCTGTAATTTCCAATGTAAGGCAGGTATTGATGTAACAAAGATGGAACTACTAAATCTCTGAAATAATCCTGGGCTAAGCAAGACCCCATCTGCCTCTTGCTGCTCAAAGAACTCACAGAAAGCCTAAAGGAACATGCATTGCTGCTGACAATGAAACACCATATATTACAGGCATGGCCTTGGTGGAGAAGCAGTGACTGTGCAGATAGCAGATGCTTCCTAAGCTAATGGCTAAAAGAGAACGGCGGGCTCTTCTCTACATAGATTATCAGCCTGGGTGGTTTACAACGATAACAACCACTTGCCCTGCACATTTATTGGAACAGGCCATCTACTTTTTACACTGTTGATAATGTGCAAAGCAAAAGAGAACTGGTAATAGCACAGACCGCAACCCACAATAACCAGATATGTTTAGACATTTGCGATTGCTGTAATTTACCTCCCACTTCAAGCATAATAAATGGTGACTCAGTCCATTACAGAACCAAATTTTAAACTTCCTTGTTGATAGCAAGTAGTTGATAGAACATAGTTAATGTTATTTTCAATAAAAACCAATACAATAAACCCCAAACAATAAACGTATTTTCTGAGGTGACTTCCTCTGCTTGTGTGGTACCCTCTTCCCCAGTAACATAAAATGAGTTGATAGAAGTTTAAAGTTGAAAACACTGTATCAGTACTGTAAGGGCATCCTGGATCTGTGTTCTCCACCCCCACCAGGTGCCCTGGCATGCCTCCTTGCTGTGGTAACTTTAGTTACCCTTTCTTCTTCTTGTGGGCATAAAATCTCCTAATTGTGGATTAAAGCACAGGGGAGTGATGACAGGTTGAGCATGCAGGCTTTTCCACTCACACCTTTAGGGAGGGATTTTGGTGTTCTTCAGAGCCAGCTACTGTCTAGGCCTTGCACAGGTTTGCCAGCACAAGGGCTGAAGATTTGTGCTTCCTCTCCCAGGCCTAACCCCAGTGACAGTCACAAGAGATTCACAAAATGAGGAAGAACGCGTCTGCATGAGCCTAGTGTAATGTCCTTCCTTCTTGATTATCCACCGTGGCCAGGACAAGCCATCTTCCAGATATTTCTGTGTACTGAGGTTCTCCACTGCTCCAGCATAAATCACATCATGACAGGCACCATCTAGACTGAATTATCTCCCTGTGGTTTTTGTTAATATCATACCTTCTGCACAGTCATTAAATATGTAATTACCAGAGTGTGTTGCAGAGACATACGAATCAGTGTTTCTGTGCACAAAGCACCCTCAAGCTGCCTGGTAAATTCAGCAGGCTTTGAAAACATGCCACTTTTTAGAGTGTCAGACCTATCAGTGAAAATCTGAGAAAACAAAGGAGCACTTATTATACCGGCCCAGTCCCTGCTCTCTTCCCTCTCACCTCAGAGGTATGATGGCACAGCTGTAAGACAGACCAGTCTTGAGTGAAAGTACTGGATTTGTTTTAAAAGCAACTCCTGCAGAAAATGTGCACACCAAAACAAGAGCAAATGCAAATTACCTACACAGAAACCAACTTAAGAGAAGAGTGTAATTGTACACATTAAATCTCCTTTTGAAGGATTTCAGAGGAAACATATGAGTCTATGAAGGTAATCCTTTACATCTTCAGCTGCAGATGCTGCTGCTAAGTCAGACAACATGAGGGGAGGGGAGAGAGTGATAAAAGAAGGTACAGCACAAAAAACTCTAGAAATAAAATAAACATACATAAATAAATAAAGGAAAATATTATTTTTTATCAACAGATATTTAAGTTCAAGTTCCATATCTGATATTTGGCACACAAAGATGAAACAACACTAGAAATGGATGAAAAACACCCAGCAGTGAATAAGAAAGTAGCTAACTACTTACTGTCTGTCTTGCTTAAAGAAGAGCTTTTAACTAGCACCTGGGCTGCACTTTCTTTCATCTGTATGGATTAATTTCCCCCACTGGAGTGCTGTCCAGCATTTTAAATAGAGGCAAGAGAAAATCAGCTGTAGCAGGCATTATTCACCAGCAAAACAGGTGTAATCGTGTTCATCATTTAAACGTCTTCATCCTATTAGTTTCATAATAAGCTTTTAATGATTCCTTCAATAAAAGACTCAAAGACCAAACCCTACGAGTTGGAGAGTGCTCCATTGTCCCACCAAGCCGTTTTCTCTACCATCGATTGCAAAGATAAAAATCAATTGTAACTAAGCAGGGTGAAGTTAAAAATAAATTGCATGGATTGATTTCTGTTAAGACCTTTGGCTTCTGGTTAAAAAATGGAAAGAAATTTATATTTGAACATGGTGTATTTAGCTTCTATGAAAATAAAGAGAAGGCTCTAGTCCAGGAAATCAAAGTTTAATTTCTCCCCTCCCACCTTGTTTCACTGCTGAGAAGTTTCACGTCAGGGCGGAAGGGGAGGAGGGGG
>JMFS01109824.1:0-53539 GCA_000699545.1 Podiceps cristatus
GCAAATATCCTGAAAAGAAATAGCCAGAAAACTAGTCCTTACATGTCTGGTTTTGTTTCCATAACACTGATTCATTTGCTGGCACATTCTAATATACCAGACTCTACAGCAGCTTCAACACGGGTTTCTCTTGCACTATATAATACAACTCCTAATAAAACAGCTAAAATAAACATATAATACTAAATAATAATTTGGTTTGAGATGACGTTCCACAATAAACAGGATTTAAATGCTAGGTTCCAACCAATCCATAGCATTTGCAAAATACAGTCACATTATCCATTCTTGCCCTATGCATACTTAAAACTGAAAAAAATATTCAAGTTATGTCATTTTCCATTAAAAAAAAAAATAATCCTGCAGTTACACAATACACACCCAAGATCCTGTTTAAACTATAGCCGAAGCTGTGTAAGGCAACGAAAGTCAACATAAGTGATGACAGCATGGCATCACCAAGGAGGGCGAGAAGTGAATTCTTCCTGAGAATTATGTCAAGATCGTAGCATTTATTTACAACTAGACCAGACTTTACACTTTTCAGAGTGCTAACAAAACCCTGAAGAGGGAGAAATCCTTGTGCAGAACACTTGCGAAAAATGATACCAACATAACACAAATCTGAACAGAACAAACAGAGTTTGACTTTGAATGTGTTCAGGCTAGGTAGGGGCATAGTTTGAATTCCGGGCACAATCCCTAACCAACAAGTCACACTTCTGTGAAACTATAAAAAACCCTGAGAAAATCCACTGTCTAGATAAACCTTCTCTGGTCATACTGAGGTAACTGAAGTATCAAGGACCATGACTTGTTGATGGCAAGGAAGCCTCATCTCTCATCATACCGTAACACCACGATACTTAAAAAAATCGTATTTATGTGAAATGTATTTCAGTTTTAATGTTTTATTTATTATAAGACACTTTCTCCATATGCTGAAAGTTTCCCACTACAACGGGTCAATAGGCAACATTTGTAAATCAGTTTTATTCACTTACAAGAATCTATGGAGACCTCTAGAGAAAAAAAAAAAACCATCAGCAGAACTCAACATGTAAAAGGGATGCTTGGAAAAACAGTACTTTGTTCCAGAAAGTTCTTACTGACACAACTCTGGATTAGGAAAGTCTAATCAAGCCAAGAATCTACTTGTATTTGAAAATTTCAACAAATTGAATAAATAGTAGCAGGTAAACAGTGGTTTTATTAAAAGTCGAACCAGAGAGAGTATTAAAGGACTTGGAGGTTGAGTGTTTTGGTTGTTAAAAAAATAATCCTCAAGAGACAAACGCCAGGCCTGGGAAATAACAAGGAACCAAGATCAGCTTTTGAGAGGCATTCTAAAAGAACAAAACATTAGTAGAAAATAAAAGAGAGAAACTGGACATACTGTCTACAAGGTTTTGTTCCCTCTAGATATATAAATACTCAAGAGACTATTAAAAAAATGTTTATGAAGCAATGTTTTATAGGCATTAGGATGTTGGCAGGGAAAAACATTGGCACAGTTCTTGCCACTATGACACCACGCTCACATAAAACCTTAGCATGGACATGCAACATTACCTTTTCTTTGTAAAATATAATATAGGGTGGATCTGTCATTATAACAACAGCTTATTTACTAATTCCAGCAAAAGTCAATGACATTGAAACAAACCCTTACCTACCAATAGGTGTGTACAACCATTACACAATGTTGTGGTTAAAACTGGGATTCAATTCCTGGGCAAAGTTCACTGTCCCATGGAGTTGCACATTTCATAATAAGAGTTTTAAGTAGGTCATCAACTCACAAACCTAATGATTAAAGGTCAAACCATACCAGCTTCTAACGGTAAAACTGTATCTTGGAGGACATTTGCTTCCCAGCATGTTCAGCTTTTAAAAATAACACTGACTATTGGTTTCAAAGCCCTTTACAAACCTACTCTCCAAGATGGGGGCACACGAACTTTACTTTCATGACAGTCAGACAGTTCTGCTGCATTCCAGTAACAAACCCTATTAGAACTAGACAAGGTCACAGGACTGCAGGGCAGCACAGTGCATTTCAAGACAAATGGCACAACTGATTTCCTCCTTCCAGGATAGGTAAATACATGACAAATTGATTTATTTTTCATTGCTTGTATCTGAAATCAAGTGATTACTACTGACTGTAAGGCCACTCAGTGAAGGAAACTGATGGCATCTTGTCATTCTCCCTGCGTTTGGGCAGGGATGCTAGAATGTGTTAAATTTGTCAAATCAGACAGTTTAATAAGCCACTTACTTGAATAGGGAAACATCTGCATTCCTAATGGTGTGAACAAGTGTTAATTATTGCTTGCTATTTTAGGGAAAATATGCCGATGATATCACAAAGGAAACACGTACCTACAAATAGTTGAAGATATTCTCTAGTTACTGGCACATGGCCAGATCTGAATATGAAAGTCTTTGGGAGAGGCCAGAGTACTCAGCACTTCCCATAACTGAGTCAGAAATATTTTCAGCAAGGATTTGGTCTCAGTATCAATAGTTTTTCATGCTTAGAAAAGAAGAATGATGCTGAAATCTTTTGGGTTTCTGCTTATGGTATCTTCACATTTCTAGTAGCACAAATTAAGCTGGATGTCACTGTAAGGAATGGACAATGGGAAGGGAATTTTCTTTAAGAAACTCCTGTGAAGTTTTAACTTTCATTTTTCCCCTTTGTTAAGGCTTTCAAAATGCCACAGTATTTGAGAAATGTGCCAACACAGAATTCCATACCCATAATCTACAAAGTGCCTTTGGTTAAAGGGCCTCACTAGCACTAGCATAACATCACAGTATTTCTCATTTATTTCTACTTTCACAATAAGTTTGATTACCAGCCTGTTGATGCTAGAACACTGCTCAATTTTAATCCTTTCACACAACCCCTATTTAAAGCACATCATGCTCATTAGGTAGGAAGAACTCACTTTGGGCGAGAGCACTAAGATGGAAGTTGGCAAATGCGGACCCTACTCCCCATTTCAGCAAGATTCCTCTGCCATTTCAAACCAAGTAATCAATGTTCCTCTGCTTCTTCAGAGTATACTCATGCATAGAAAGAAGGTAATTCACTAATAAATTAAATTTACTGATAGCATAAAAGGCTCACAAAGAAGTCTTCTATACCATTCTAGTTCTCTCTTGGGGCAATAGAGAACAGTAATAGAGGCATTTCAACCATCAGCTATTTTTGTAGACCTCTGGCTAAGAAGGAAGGTTTTATTAAACTCAGAGAAGTTTCCTTTGAGCCTTAAATTAGGGTTTGGAAAATGTCTTTGATACTACGTCATTTAGCTCCTTTTTGTGTAATGAATATATAATAAACTTAAACAGTCAAATCAAACAATCTTATTACCTTATGCAGTGCAAAGAACAAATGCCATTTCAAATAACAGGCTGAACCCGGGACCATCCTGCAACTTTGCTGCTCCCATTCAGGTTGGAAACAAAAAGCCTATTTTTTGCTAGAAACTTCCACCAACAGAAAAAGGGTAAAAGATACAATAGTTCCTCCTCAGGCTAAATTCAGACAAATCCCAAGGACAGATCTCGAATCATCTTACAATCTTTCTCCAGAAGCAGAGTCTGTATTCATAGAAGTATTCATAGACTCCTAGCACTGTCTGCATGAAAAAAGTGAAGCTCACATATACTTACAACAGATCAATTAAAATTTCTGTCTGTTTGCTGGGTGGTTTTTTTTTTTTTGGGGGGGGGTGGTGGTGGTGGTAGTGGTGGTGTAAAAAGCAACCCAGTTTCCTGGAAGCTTAAGAAATCTTAAATTTTACTCGAACACTGAAGAAATGTCACATACCCTCCAAAGGCAAGTAGAGAACCCTGACAACCTGCTGGTTCTCTGAACAGCAGGACTCTACCAGAAGAGACGCTTGTATTGAGAAAACAGGACACCCTTAACAGCTCCAGTCAGCTACGGGCACAACAGGTCTGTGGCAGGATCAAAACTCGGAGTCGCACACACAGCAAATACACAAGCAAATACCTGTTCATCCACACAGCTTCATTCCCACACGAGCTCTTGCCAACTTCCACTCGAGTTTGACAAGGGAAAAGGCCTGTGCTTGTGGCAAGATTGGGACCTGTTATGTTTTTTAAATTCCATCATAACTTCATGAACTACCGGCACACACCTTGTTGCTCTGTTCGATGTAAAAGTCTCCCTGTTGTTAAGTCACAGGTGACCGCATCTAAAAAGGTAGCTTTGTCGTACTACAATATATTGTATTTGGTACTGGAATAATGAAAAACAACTTTAAATTTAGCACTGAGAGACACGTGTGAAAAGAGTATTCCACAGAATCAAAACGTAAAATAGATCACAGTATTTTTCACTTTCTTCTTTTTAGCTACTTCCATGCTCATCCAAGTTCATCCTTTCCTCAGTTGACATGATGTAAATTAAAATACCAGTATCACAATTTTTTTAGAAGCATGTTTACCATCCCATTTCCATGTCTTTGTATGTTACAGAATTTTTATGCCCCAAGGCACTTTTTGTTGTGTGCCCAAAAAGCACGTCCACAGGGCAACTGGCACATTTACATGTTGCTTAAGTTTTCATATAACCTCCCACAGAAACTCTTCTCAAGCCATTGTGATACCAGGAAGGCTCACAGGTAAAATTTTATTTCTATATGTGTACATCAATACTTTGTGAGCCTCTTACTGTGATTAAAACCAGAAAATGCTTAAGAATTTCTATATTAAATTTATGCCTATTTCCTGTTTAATTCAGCTGACAGCTCTTCTATTTCAGTATAAATTGAATTAATCTGTTCTTGTTCTTTAAGACTGCTCTGAGGACAAAGAAGATGATGTATCAAGAGAAATTAAGTCACAATTTCTTCAAATGAATTTCTAAACGTGAACTTATGAACCTATAAATATGGTATGGTGGGAATTTACTGGACAAAAATACAAGTGCAGAAAAAAGCATTAGCATTTGTTTTTAATGGTAATGAAATAAATTTATAATAAAGCAAAATAAAGGGTGGGGGTCATAAAAATGACTGCACTACAGAAAAGACATACAGATAATGTCATTGCTTTCACTGAGGTGTTCACATAGTTCTGTTGAAATCCCATAAAGTATTTCCTCAAATTGGAGAATCTGTAATCCAGGACTTTAGGCACTGTAGAATTCGAAGGGCACACTCCTTTAATTTTCTAGCCAAAAATATCTTCACTTCATGCACAGAATACGTTTTATGTTATTGCATGTAACAAACTGAAGCATAACAACTAATAGCAACCCCATTTTCACTGCAGTTAGAAATTGCTGTTACTGGCAAGAAAACCTGGATTACCAGATGGCGGGACAAGAGTTGTTCCTGCAGATGCTGCCACATTTAAGAATCGAATCAGGTGTATGAGTAGTACTACAGCTAACAAATCAAGAGACTAACCACTCTATAGACAAGCAATGCTAATTAGTAAAGCTGCTTAGCTCTTACATTTCATCTCATTTCTTTTCACAGAAGGGAGACTGGCCTTTTTTTCTTTTTCTTTTCCTTTTTAAATACACATATACTCATTATTGAGGCTATATTTAAAGTCAAGGTACTGTAATATTACTGTTTTTCTGAAAGACTGGCCTAAATATGTACATAATTTTACTGAATACAGGCTTAACAATTTGTGAAATTCTTCCTACAGAGATGCCACCAGTTGATAGCTTTCTACTTTCTTCAGAAAAACAGATTCTCAAGCTTCTTACTACAAATGAAAAGTCTGGAAGAAAAGAAACTCTAAACCAAGGTGAAACCTAGGGGATTTAAACTATATTTGCGGAAAGGAGGGACAAATAGACAAATGCAACCTTCATTACTAGACAGTAAGATAAGCCAAATTTAATATTAAAAATATGAACTGCTGACTTAAATTATCAAAATCAATCCTACCATGCTTGTTAGTTGGCATCCATTAAACATGCTGGTTTCCTGATACATACAGTCTGTGTGTGTGTTACTTTTGCTAAACAGATCAATATGGTTTAAATGGACATTAAGTAATTCTATAATTTAGTATGTTTTTAAATTATTTTTACTTTCTTTATTTCATCACCAGCCAGGCAGTGCCACTTTCTTATCTGCTATATTTTCTTTTTGTCCATAAGCTTTTAGATGGAGACCGAAGTTTCATGTAAATAAAACCAGCATATTAACTTTATTTAACAAGTAATTCTAGGTGGATGCATGAAGTACAGCAAAATTAAAGGCTTATCAAAATACATTTTTTTAAAAAGAAGCTTTTTTAATGCAGCTAGTGAATTAAGTATGTGTTTCCCGTCACCACAGCATTCTGCTTCATAGAAGCAATGAATTTGTACTTTTCAAGGGTATTTTTTCTTTTCCAGCTTTAATATGAAACTAACCTATTTTTAATGTCTGATGTCAAATTACTGAATGGTATAGCAAACTAAATGGACTAGAGCAATTAATTTTTCTACAGGATGCTACAAATAGTTCTTCACTTCAAAAGAGCCCAGGTTCTTTCCTAGTCAGTGCTCTGATTTCTGGAAAACTTTAGCAATCAAAACATATACAGCACAAGTATTTTTTACTTAATTTAAATAGCTTTACAGTTAGGTATAAAAAGAAAGACTTCCCATATTAGAGTTTGTTTACTATATATGCACAGAGTTTCTAATTATACATTTTACTAATTACTTTTTTTTAAAAAAAAAAGTCCTCCTTTGTAAATAAAAAAAGCTTTGCATAAATCATGCACGCTCCTACAGATATCCCAAAGACTTCATCGTTTCCTGGACCAAAAGAAATAGGACCAGTAAAATGCATGGTATTGAAAGCAGTCTGCACTGAATTCGCCTACCAGCTGCTAACAGACACCGACATCCCTGCGTCACAGCACACACGTGCCGGCGCACAAGAGCCTCTCCACCCCGCGCCGTAGGCAGCTGCTCCCGGCACAGCTAATGCGCCCACTGGGCTCACTAGGGAATTCCTGCACATCTGAAAACTTGCCATTCCAAGTAACAGCTACCATGACAAGTGCTGTCAAAAAAATGGCCACCAAGAATTTGTGTGGGAACCAAAAATCTAAGTTTTTTAATAGTATTTGCTTTTCCTTATTAAAATAATGTCTAGTCACCAAAGAAGTCAAATACTACTTTATGCTTATACTTTTCATTTTGATTATTCATGAAAAAAAGCTATGACAACATCGTATCTCTTGGTATGATGCAATGGGCAAGTTCACAGCCTAATTAAAACTTAACGTACTGCAGACGGAAGCTGAAATTAAAAACCAACCAACCAAAATCACACACACACACACATGCACCCCCGGTTAGCAATGTCATAATTCGCTAAATATGGCTATTCATTTGTAAGAATAAAACATTCATATCAGGCATCTATTCATGTGGACAAAAATCAGAGATTTCAGGGGATTCATTGGCAAATAATTACTAGTTGTACATGTTTTAATTACAAGAAACAGAAATGAAGCAGCTGTCTTCAGAGTCCCTATACTGAAAGGTGGCTTCAAAAGAACTCTTTAATTAACCTGTATTCAAGAATTTATTTCTGGTACTGAAGGATAGGATAACAGCTTTATTTAAGTCCTGTTAAACTCTGATCAGGTAAACTCAATTGGATTATCTAAAAGTCCTTTTAGAAGGAGCTGCTCTGTGTAGATAAGATAATGGAGATTTAAAAAATGAGTAAGTAAAGATTATTTCAGAGGATCTAGTATCACATCACTCTGCTTACACTTCGTAATACAGTTCCTTGTTGTTAACTATATTAACATTCTTGAGTTAAAAATACTTCACATATCCACATTTTCTACCAATTTTGCACCTCAAGATGCATCTCCAAGACATATATTATCACCATTTTACAGATGATAAAGCATATAGGGCATTATATATACAGGACATTGAGGTGACTTGCTCAAAATCATGAAGAGAGTCTGGACAAAAAAGAGCAAGGGCCCCCATGTTCTTGCTGTGACAGCTACCCAAATTGCATACAGTATTACCCAGACACCTGAGAAACCAGGCTCCATCTCCCAGCTTTCCTACCAGAGAAAATGCTTTGCCAACTTCCACACCCCAAACCCTGTGACATCTGAGATAGCCTCATGGGAAATGTCCCCCATTATAGTGAATGTTTGTCACTACATTATAGAGCTAGTGATGCTGTCAAACCAGAACAGCTCTCCTCTTCTTCCATGATGTATTTAGACAGGAATAATAATATATCTATCATTATACACATCAGGGTGATTATCTACAGGGACAGACAATTTTGTTCTGTTGCCTACATAATTAGGGAACACTTTTGGCAGCAAAGAGATCCCAGTTCACATCTTTTCTTACCGAGACTGTATTATCTTGTTATTTTCTTGAAGATTTTGGTGTCAAAACCATTTTAAGGACTCCTACCCCCACCTCTGACCCTGCTGCACATTAACATATTACACAATTTATACCACCTCATTCGTACCCCACTGCCTAGGGGCCACGTCGTAAACCAGCCCTCAAAACTGATCCCTGTTAAAAATAACCTCTCCAAAATAGAAGAGAGAAGGAGTAAGGGTTACCAGGGTTATTTTTAACCTGGATCGGTTCAATGGTCTGATTTACGCTGGGGACCCAATGGAGGTTTTTTTGGCACAAGCGAGGGTGGCACATCATGGTGTCTAGGAGAGGGAAGGGATGGCTGTGGGCTGAGGGGATGTTAAGCTGGCTTTGAGGCTGAAGCCTGCATGTGGTAAAGCTCGGCCGCAAAGACACCACTCAGAAACCATAATAAAACTATTCAGCAGCACTGGTAGTGGGAGATTCAAAATAACTACAATGAAACAGTGTAATAAAAAATAAACTGGGACCAAAAAACCTGCAGACAATTTCACCAACACCCTGAAACGATCCCATCTCTTCTAAGCATGTATTTTCCTAGATCAAGGAAGCCATAGGCTGGAGTGATTCCCCAGTTATTTCGCATTTCAACAGCTAATATTCCGATTCTACTATTTCTTGAATACAATCTTTCTGAAAGTATGGTGTCTCTCATGTGACATCTTCCTCAGCTGAGTCCAGATCAATTAAAAATAGGCAGTTTTAAACAGTGTTCTGCTATTTTGAATATTTCATTAAAACCAGAGAATTATAAAGGGACTGTGACCCAAAATAAATAGGTTTTATTTGGCAGCTTGGTTCAAATTGGTTGATCACAGAAAGAGAAATGTTCATAGAACGAGAACATTTCCTTTCCTCTTCTAAAAGCATGAGCAAAAAGAAAGGGATGAGAAAAAGGCCACTATTATAGCTGGTACTAGGGATGTAGAAAATATCCTAACCACTGTCTGGTATGCAGAACAGGAATAAAAATATCACCTCTATAACCCAGCTAACCCAACATCACCCTATATTTGAAACAGATATACAGCTAGTCAGAATTATTGAAAATACTTATGAGATTGATTTTTGATACTGAAAACATACACATACAATTGTGTTGAGCTAAATGCACCAAAGGACAATAGTGATAGAAATGCCATTTGGAAGCCTCAACTACACGCATCATTTGGATTTATTTTCCATTTCAATTGATGGAATAGTTGTAAAAACAGCCTGAAATTTTACACATTCTTACACATTACATTGTCCCTTTAAAGAATGCATTAATCTGGTCACACACAAAATCAAAGAGTAAAATTTACACCTACAAAGTTTAGCTCGTGTGAGCTAACTAAAAAAGCAGCTCTAGCACAAACTCAGGCAAGCTCTCAAACTGACTGCTCAGGCAAACCACTTTTTCGACTTGTTTCATTAGAGAGCCTCAATGATGAGCAGAGTTCTTTTTATGATTTCTAAATCGCTTATAAATTTCTTCTTTTTTTTAGAAATATTATTTAACATGATACAATCTTCAAACACAAGCCCAGCAGCAGTAATTACATGTGTTACCTTCAGATCTGTACCAATACATCAACACAGAAAGATTACTACCTCTTTTCTAAGGCTTTAACTAATGTGCATTCACAATTGGCTCGATTATTAAAATTAAATGCTTCAGCTATCTCAACTGAGTTCAGTTTGATTGACTTGGAGGCTTTCTCACTTCAACTTCCTTTTCCTTTGCTTAAAGTCATCACACTGGCCAGTGACAATTTAATTGCATGATAAAAACCCAACCTGAATAAAGGCAATGATAACGGTCCTCCTTAAATGATCTTTCGTTAAAAATTGGTACTGTAGTGTTTTAGAAAAAAAGAATTCCGCTTTCAATGCTTCTCTATGAAAAGTATGATCTCTCTGTTATTCTCAGTGTTCACTCAAACTATCAGGGCTAGACTTTTTTTGCAAGACTTAGTCATTGAATGTCCCATCATTTTAACAAGAATATGTTTCCCAATGATGCAAATAGAATACTACACACTATTTATCAGTGCTATTCATATTAACAATACATTACGTGGACCTGATTAGACTTCTGTTATTTCCATTCTGCTCTGCTCTACGAAAAGGCTGTGCAAAAGCTTAATAATAATGACAGATTTTACCCCCAAAAGAAGCAAAGTATTTTGCAAAATCAAATCAGAACGGGACTCCATTACCCATGGAAGTATTATGTCCTCAAGCTATTTTCTAAGTCCACAATGTGCTAAGGCAGAAAATACTTCACATAAAAACATGAACTTAGTACTCAGTTGTTTTGCCTAGAATATTACTAACTAGTATTCTCCACAGGTTTTCAACGTGGTTAGGTTCCTAGCCTTTATCAATTCACTTCAGTCACATAGTTTTGGGTTTCTTTTTGTAATTTGCATTTTGGAAACTGTCTGCTGAAAACATACTGAAGACAAATTGGACCATCAGCTGTAAGAGAGAAACTCTTCAGGTTCAATAGCATATACAGTATGGTGAAACAACATGGAAGGACTACAAAAGGAACTACAGATTTGATCTACTAAACACTGCAATACTTTAAATCACCGGCATGACTATGCGAACAGAATTCCTTTCAGTAAGCACTACCCTTTTCCTTTCCCCATATGCTACTATTTGTATTCAAGAAATCTAATTGCTTAATACCAAGTGTGCTGAATTAATAAATCTCCACTAATTTTTCAGTTTTCAAGGGAATGTTTAACCTAGTATTGCACTGTAACATTATTTTTAACTCGAGTTATCTTCTTTTTTTATTTCAATACATACGACACACATTTCCTTTAAGTCAAAAACTGCAAAGCAAACAGATGGAGACACAGACTAAGAAAAGAATTAGAATACAAGAATAAAAAAGTTGCTCTTTGAATCCTAGATATATAGAGCCAGACCCCTATACTATCAGCACACTGTAAAGCTCCTATGTTCTTCCTTTACTTTCTTCTGCCTTTCACGTTTCACTGAACCTTGCTGCTAGGAAATTTGAATTCTAGCTCTGCCTGTACAATGGGTAATGATAAACATGGATTTTGGTATGTACTTTAAACTTCATTTAAACCACTCCTTCATGTACAGGAGAAGGATGAGGCCTCTTATGTTCTAAAGAAGATGTCCTGCAGCTGGAGAAGTAGTTACACAATCCTAGTGCTGAACTCTGTATGTCTGGGCATTGCCTTCTGGAGAGCCTGCTAAATTAATGTTTAGGAAAAGATGACGGGGCATTTGAAGGAAAGCAAAATGGCCTTGTATTTTAGAAGAATATGGCACTAAGTACATACAGCCCTCAACAAATATTTCCTCAGTACATCAGTGTTCTTCCTACCTTTATGTTCTTCCTATGGAGCAGCATCAAACACTAGACTGAGGAAAGCATGTCTCTGTAACAGCTAAAATATGATTCCCCATGAAGAAAATGGAAGAGTTCGACATTAGAAGATGGAAGAGTTATACATCAGCATTACATACTGCTAACATTGCTAAAAATTCCCCTGCCTTCTTCTGCATTACTATGCTATATAGGAAAAGGTTTAGCTGCCAGTTTATGAAATTCTCCTGCCAGAGTACTGGAGGAGAAAGTAGATAAACAAGATTTCCTTAGATATAAACCATAACTAGCATAAGACTATCCTTTCCACTTTCAGAGAATTATTTTTTTTTCAAAGTACTTTTAACTAATCTATAACAAAGTTAAAATTATTGTTATATAGAGGTACCCAAGGATCATATATGTTTGATACTACGCACTGAGAGTTGGCCTCTAGGGGCATTCTAGATCTTAACTCATTTTAAAATATGCAATTAAAAGGCAGGTTCAGTTTTTAGGTACCAAAGGACTATAACCTACATTCAGACAAACTTAGAAATTAGATACATATTAGCTTATATAATCACTGAGGGCAGATGGAGCCAGCAATACTCCTTCAAAATTAGTGGCTAATGTATATATCTAGTTTAAAACCTCAACCCTATAAACATTTACATATGAAACAGTTAATCATGCCAATGAAGCTAGCCACTAGTCGAAGTTATGCACACGCCTAAACCTCTGTAGACTCAGGGCTTAAAAATTTAACACAATACCTTTGCTCGGAAAAGAAAAACTAGTTTCATGGGAGCACTGTAACTTCTGAAGTTGTGTGTCATTAAACTCTTCACTGAACTTGTAATTATTTCTGCACCTTTCAAGTATATTCCTATTGCTTTAGACAACAAGGGCTTGCTACCACGTATCCTACCCAGACGTAATAAATACTGAGTCTTAATTTTTATATACAAAATAGTTAATGTAACACACACACCCCCCTCTGACTTACTCACTTACCACTAAACAATTCCCCCTTGCTTTTGGGGAGGGGGGGAAATCACTGCATTCCAGATGAATAGAAAAGGAATAAAACTCTGAGATAGAAGAGACAAGGAAAATGAAGTATTGCGGCATGAGGTAGGGCACAGGAACTTGTTACAGCATTGTTAGAGATCACAACCTGAACTACCACAAAACAATGGGCAGTAGCAGAGCTGCAGGCACCCAGGCAGTTCAAGAGCACACAGGGTGGAGTAAGGAGTCACTGTCTTTTCTCTCAAATATTCTCTTAAAACTATCTTCAAAGCATGAATTTCTTTGCTTCTCTAGCAGGGGAGATCATCCATGAAGGGACCAAATATTCCCATGAACAACACTGACAAGTGTCAAAATTAAAGAGATGTCAAGTTAAAAACCTCAAAATCTCTGACTTAAGATTCTTTAAGACAAAATGACTAATATTACATTTTATGTGCTACAGAAGAATCATACATCTCCCTCTGCATCAACCTGTCTGTGCCTGAAAAAAATTACCATATTTGAAGATTACAATGCCAGTACTTCCAACTAACTGCAAACAGCATATGACTTTTGCCTTGTACACAAAGTATGTGGTTGTGGTTGTTTGGTTTCTTCTTTTAATAAAGGTTGACCAGAGCAGAGAAATTCCCAGAAGCGCTAACAGTTGCAAAAGTTAACTGTCATTGGTTTCACAGACTAGCTTGTTCAATAATATTTATAAATGAGAGTTACGAAAACCTTACTGTGGTGCATACTATCCCACATCTTACTACTATTTACACTTGCACTTTCCTTTCACGCACCTGGGACTGACTACTGCTGGAAACAAAATTCTGATGTAAATGGACTGTGATTTTGTTCATCATCATAATTCCTACCCTCAGCCCTCTGGAACACTGCACAGAATACAAGCTTCAAAGCACTCCTGTATTACTACAAGTCTAAGGTATTTCACAGTAATTAATAAAAATATCTTCTCAGTGTTTAAGAATTCAGTGTTTGCAAAAATGTATTTTCATGGGCTTCTGCTACTAGCCTGGTTGAGATACAGTAGAAACTAATCACAGCGAGTGGGCACAAAGTTATACCATCAACCAATTATTATACTTCCTGCATTTACTCTGGGACTGCTGGCATTTTGAATGATTAACTAGAACTGGGAGGGCTGGGGCAAGGACGTAGTGTGCAGAGCCTTTGCAGAAAGCCTGGCTGACACAGCTGCCGGAAAGCATGCCTGAATCAGCAAGAAAACTCTACTATTCTTCCAAAAGAGAAAAATACAGTATTACTAAATGCCAGCTAATCATCAACAGACTGCTGTGCATATCTTCACTCTTTTGGGGCAGGGCAATTCCCCACAATATCCAAACATTACCACCAGCACTGCCCCTCTTTAACTGTAGCTGATTATTCTGGTAGATCACAAGAAAGGAGATAAGGGTCTCTGTGTTCATAAAGAATCAGCTTGAATATTCTAGCTGCATTGCTATATACTTTATTTGATTAACACTGACTGAAGACACCTACTGTAGTAATTCCCAAAAGAGCAGCTCGCTGTTTTTTATAAATATTTACTACAGTGCAGTGAAATATAATCACTTGCAAAAAAGCATGACTGCAGCCAATTGGAATTATTTACTTACCGGTGGGAAATCAAAGTCTATCTGGTTGGCTAAATTTAAGATGTAGTCGATTCGAAACTGGTTCTCTGGATTGGCTAGTTCAACTGGTGGTGCCAAATTGCCCATTGCTGTCACTATTGTCTGCAAAGAAAAAAATTTGAAAATGGCAGAGAGTGTCTAAATAGCTAGCTTTAAATAATTAAAAACAATAGTTTTTAAGTTTACCTCTATAGCTTCTTTAATATTGTTTTTAATATCCTGAATTTTCATTTTCTTCTCCCTGTAATAAAAAATACATGGTTAAATTTATAAGCCATAAAAGCAGAGCAACTTTTTGAAACAGAACATAAACTTGAAAAGTATTCCATCAGCTGTATTGTTAATATTGAATGGACTTCTCTCAGTCACTGAACACTTTTCTAGACAGACTTGATTAAAAGCCTCATAATATTTCTACTCAAACAGTAAACATGTACTTGTATCCAAAAGTCAGTATCTAATTATGCTTAAATCAAAACTTACTGCAGTCTTAGACTGCAACTGAGACATTCTGCAAAATCAAACAGATTTTGATTCATTTGAATGCAAAACACTAGACATATGTGGAAGTTATTTAGAAAAGTATAAACTGGAAACAAATAGAGAAAAAATGGGCACATTATTAAAAGCAGAAACAAATGAAATTAGACCAAAGAACCTCAAAGTTCACAAAAACTAAAGCACAAAAGTTATGTCATAGCAGAAAAAGGTAGAGCAGAGAAATCAGAGACATTCAAACTCACAGTCTGGACATACAATCTAAAATAAATAATAAAGGACTAATATGAATATGTAAAATTACCTTCTAACTACAAGCAGAGGAGTAGGTCAGGAAACTACTTGGAATGTTGTATATAAGCACTATTATTTGGGATTAACAGCAGCCAAATTAAAAAGCGTAACAGGCTTGAGCAAGCTTGACTGTAAACCATTGCCTCTTCTGAGTTTGTATTGTTATTTTCAATGCTAAATAATCAAATGAAATGCACGATCAAACATTTGGTATAACCAGGAATTCGCATCCTAAAGGTATTACTAGTATTGAGCCTGTAAATTAGTTGCAATGCACTATCACAAAATTTTACATTATTAACATCTTGCTATACACACTGTAAAATAGTTACTTTGAGGTAATCTAAGTTAGCAATGTAATTACTAAAAAAACCCCACCTAAATTGCCTAAGTGACCTTTTAATCTTCATCAAACTGTTTTTACAGGACACTTGCATTATCTTAATTTTATACCATTTTTAATATTTTTCATTTTGAAAACTAACATTTTCCAGTACAGTATCCCAGAGACTTGAAACTACCAACAGTACCGTTTTTTTTTTAACCTTTCAAAGGTAGTGCTCGCATTTTCAGTTTATAGACCACAGCTTGCAAACAACATTTTATTGAGTTAATTGAGCACTCATTGCAAACACTTTTTATCACTTTTTCCTTTCTATAATTATTCCAAACCAACAATGAAAATGAAACCAACAGCATATTCACCAATTAAGAATACAGAAGAAAAACAGAAAAAAAAAACCCAACTGCTTAAACGAGGCAGATGCAGACATCCAAGAGTAGTGGGAATTTTGGTTATCAAATGAAAGATTAATGCAACTTTTGTAAAAGACGGGGCCAAGGAAAGCACCACCGTGCCAGCTGCATGTTATGCTGCCTTTTAGATAAAGACATAGAGGATCTTACTATACATTCTACAGTTGTGAAAGCGTGATTGCAATGCAAGTGCTGTGCTTACAGATGCAAAGCAAACAGCGCATCACATCATTCTGTCCGGGTGACTTAGCGTAGAGAACGCATCTGAAGGAGCAGCAGAACTCCACCAAACAGAAACGCGATTAACCCAAGACATCGGCTCCTCATCACTGACCACTGCATATGTTCTTAAAACTTTGGGCAGGGTGAGGAAGGTCAGTGAACTTGATATAGGAAGAAAACGACGTGATCAATAATCAGATGTAAATTCTTTGTTCCCCTAGAATTCATGATCTACCTACAGACCACCTTATTCCTGAAGACTACCAGTTTTTTGCTTTAGGGATTTGCCACCACTGACGGTAACAAGGCAGTAAAGCCAGGAAAGATGAAAAGCACCAAACTAAGGAAAATAAATAAGACGGAAAAAGAGAGGAAAAACCGAGTCCTTTTCACCCTCTTCCTTCCCATCTTCAATGCTTTCTACTGCCCCAGGTCCTAAGAAACTCTCCATTCCACAAACCAAGACTTACAGTAGTTGTACAAATACTGTGTTTTTCAGTTAGTCTACAAATGGTTGCAGATACATCTGCCACTTTTGTTTTGTTTTTTACAAATGATGTTCCTGTATCAAAAAAATGTGCATAATGATATCAAAGCAGGAAACGTTTATCATCGACAGTGTAAGCAATTTGCCTGGCTTGATTTTGCTTCCAATTTTCAGCTGGGTCTTGAACTTGATGAACATGTATCCAGATTCTGCCCTGTTGAGTTCAAAAGGGCAACTGATAATGCTGAAAGTTAAAAAAATATACCAGTACTTTTAAAGTATTAAGAAATCATTAAAGAAATTATATTCAGTCATTTTTCTTTGTTTTGGAACATCATTAGGAAAATCGAAGTTTAAAAAAAAAAAAAAAAAAAAGAGGAAAGCTTTCTAGAGCAAACTGTAGATACATTCTCTCCCCTAGAACACTTGCAGATAGCTAACTAATGCTTTGGGACAGTTAAGTGCACAGTTACCCAACTCTTCCATATTATTATTATTATAGATTTTGGTCAAACTTTCACATTTACCAATCCTCATGCTACTAGCATAACTGCAAAGTGATAATGAATATGGAGTGATGTAAAACTCCAGCAATTAACAAACTGTTTGATAACCACCATCATCTTTACAACAAGAATACTCATAGTTCCTATTTCTGGTTTTGTTGCCATGGGCCTATAGCATGCCAGTAAACAAGGAATCTTATTACACATAAATGAATGTATGGTGTCATTTTGTGTTTTGCAATGTTTACTAAGCATAAATTTTCCATGACAATGAGATACTTTATTCTTCTGGAACTCATCATGTTCATCAATTGCCAATCCAACATCTTACATACAACTGTAACTTCTCTTCAACAAAAAAAAGGTGAAACTCATTTTCTTCAGGAACTAATGAAGAGCAGTAAACAAAAGCTAAGTGCCACTTCTGCCGTCCCTTAGCTCTCCAGAATTGTTCTTAAGAAATCCCAGCCAGGTTGAACCTCAAGTTTTCAAAAGTAATTGAACCTTATTTTCCCTGCCCACAAAGACTGAATGTTCAACTTAGAAATAAGATTCCTGCTTTTTTTCTTTCTTATTCCCAGGTGCTGGCACGATGGCCGAAACTACAGAAGAAAGCTGAGCTCCCAAAATGTTTTCCTGTGGAACAGACTGAGTAGATTGGGAATGGCACCATGCCATCCTGGCTAACGAATGACTGGTGTCTCTGCAGGCCTGTTCTGTATCTTTAGATGCCATGGGTTAATAAGGTCATATTTTTAATCTTGTTTAAAACTTTTGCTTAGACTGTGTAAGGTAGGCCAAACAAAGCATTAAACTCTATTAGTTGAGGATTATAAGAAAAATCTCAAATCCTGCTGTTTTCAATATTTAAATGGGCAAAGCAAAGCTACACATAGCTTTCAGGAAAACTAATAAAGTCTATTTTAGGTACTATAAAAAAAGATGACATTTTAATTCAAATAACATGAAATTAGAATGACATAGGTCAGGAAAATCAAATATTCCTTGAAAACAAACCTAATCAGTATTTAGTAAAGAACCTCTCAACCTCTGGCTGAGCTTCACTATTAAAACAGTAACATTTTACTTAGACTTTATCAAATTTTATTCGATGAACACATTACCAAATAGATTATCAGAAAGCAAACTAATTTAAATTAATGTTCATTTCTGGTTTATCTTCCAGATAATATGAATAACTACTACTTGGAAAAAATATTTAAAGTTTAAAAAGAACATTCTAGAGGAGTGAAGATTCAGCTCACCCAGTATAAACATCTCAGAGGTAAAAAAGTTAAAAAATATAGAGTGCTGAAAGGAATGGTAAAACCAAAACCTGTCAAAGAATTTAAAGAGTAATAAATCCTGTGACCCCTTTATGCCATTAATCTAAATTACTTAAAGAAATTCAAGTTTCTTGGTCACTACTGACAGGTTAAGAAGCCATCTGCCTCCTTGCAAAGTTCTGTTCAACAGAGTTTGGACAAGACTTAAAAGAAAAAAGAACCACTTAAGTTTTAAATCAGAATGTAGTATATTATTTCTTTCTTCCAGTGAAAAATAGAGTTTATGAACAGAAATTAGATGGTAAGTTTCTTTAAACCCTACAAACCCATGATAAGATAGCTAGGTAAAAATCTGAAACATGCAGTGTGCAAAGCAACAACAAAAATTATTTTTTTCCTTTAGAAGGAAAGATAGCCATGATAATATTAGTTAGTGAGGAAACCCTCTCTACATCTCCCCCAAATCCCGATTATACAGGAAACTCCACACTTTAAATGTAAGAATATTTTAGGAGCCAAACATTAGACATGTCACGAAGAACACTGAAAAGGTGAATTTAATGCTGTGGGACGCATCATTTGAGCAAAAGTAAAAAGATTTTGATCAGATAATATGCAACAGAAAAAGGCTTTTAATGAAGGTAAATTATGATTGCCAATTAATCCCACTATGAACATGGCCTAAAAAGGGAACATACCCGGGAACACGAATGCTTACAATGTGAATACAAAATGTGGGAACATTCTTTGCATATTGCTGATATAAATGCTAGCGTTCATTTTTAAAAATGTCATTTTATTTCTCAAGTTGTCTTTTAACACAATTTCATATGTGCAGCCCTAGAGTAATACATAAGGCCAAACAACGGTTTGTAACTTACTAGTATGTATACATTGTATCACCACAAGTTAGCCTGTCTAGAATCCTGAAGGGTATGTAATTCATGGACAGAGCACACCATGTGACACAGGGATTCCTATTTAAAAAGACTGGCTTTATATAACAATCCCCCCAAATCATGTTAAAATGTTCTTTATTAATTATGTTCCAAATTTTTTGTAGTTATCAGGATGCTGTTGCAAATAATAAAAAAGCAGAAAGTTTCCCTTTGAACTTGTACTGCAAAACGTACATGCCTGGAGAGTATATAGAGACCATTTTAACTGAGCATATTAAAATGTAATCACATCATGTTAATACAGAGCATTAGCCTTTGTCTTCTTTACAAGGTTGTAAACAGCCTGGCTTCTATCACCTTCAGTGATCGGTATAATGCATAAATTAACTTTATTTCTGAAGCACTGTCAAATTTCACTCTCTTGAACTCGCTGACATAACAACAGTCTAGTGAAAAGCTTCCCTCGCCCGTGCAAAGCACTGCCAGTTATGTGAATCTACTTGCAAGTGTAAGTCAGAATAAAAAAATCTTACAAAACAGTTAATTTTCCTCTGGCTTTTTTATAGGAGAAAACAACATTTTCATGTTTCAACACAGATGCGTCTCAGTTTGGTTTCAGGTATTACCAACAAATGTGAATGCACAGGGGAAGTAGCGACAGGCTGTCCCCTTTCTGCTCACCTTCAAAAGCCCATCACAATTACATATTGCAAGCAAGTGAAAAGTTAATATATCGATTTCATTTTAAAACACAATTTCAGTACTTGGACAGGCACTCATGCACTTTCCAGGCACATGGGCTTATAAGCATAGCTATTCATCTAAACAGAGTGACTCTGATGAAGTTAAACATGCTCATGGATTTCATACACATTCCATGACATCTGCATTGAAATTTGTTTACTGCACCTTATGAAAATCAACAAAAATGAAAATAGCACTACCTGCCAATCTGCCTCATAAAAAAAGAGCAATGCAGTCAAGATCTTCAGACACAAAACCACAAGCAAGGAAATTCAATCAAGATTTTGCTACCAATCCACATTACCAATTCTCTGCTACTTTACGATTCAACAATAAGATAAATTTGGTTTAGCAGCCTGGGTTATTTCTAACAGAACAACGTGGCAATTATCTCAAAATATAACAGCTAGAACAGCTAGAGCTAAAACAAGGCAGAGGCCAAATAGAGGCATTTGAAAACAGGGGAAAATAGGTGCCTAGAGTATTCAGAGTGAAGCTGAAATATTTCATCTTAGAAGACCTATGACAAAGTACCAATTTTACAGACAAAACTGCTAAAATGCAATAACAGAAACCACTGAGTATCTTTTGCAAATCAAAATCTTCATTTCTATTACACCACAGAGATACCTCAGTAATTCTGCCAACTTCAAAGAGATTCTCTATATTGTACTGTTCAAGAACAAAAGGACAAGCGCACGTGGTACCATGGGGTAGGAGTTACCACGCATCAGCTGCACAGCAGTAACACTGTACAGCTTTCGACAGGAAATATGATTTAGTTGGGTCCTCACTTGCAGCAGAATTGAAAGAAATTTTCTAACCACATTAATGCTCTGTTCTTGATAACTCTGTCACCCTGTGTAAGATGAAATAAAGTTACCCAAAGGCATAGCTAGCTGACAAAATGTAACCTACAGCGCTCTACACCCTCAATGCCATGCTGGTAACACTGACCACGTACATATTGAGCATCTCACTGAAAGAAACAGACCCTTGCTGCTGCTGGATGCAGAAACGTAGCTTCCCCTCCCTAACACTATGCTCTTCCTCTTGCACCTCCCTTTCCCCCTTCACATCTACTTAACTTTGAAGATTCTTGGTTTTTTGTCTCTGAGATTCTGGGTAACAACAAACTGTACCATCCAGCTACCAAAGATGACTTACTGTTAGAAGAAATAATAATAGAAAAAGAATGGCTATGAGGATAGACTATTTGCTTCAGCTGTAAATAACACCTTGTTGAAAAAGAAAAACCCAACAGGTTGAGTAATTTGGTCATGATACACTTTGATTTAAAGACATGGTTAAAAATTAATTATGTTGCACAGATCTAATTGCAATCTAAATGACTTGGGAGAACTTAGTTCAATTATCCCCTAAAGTATAATAACTTCCACACACGCACACGTGATACAATATATAGAATAGACAATACATATGGGGCTTCCGTAAGTTCCCTTTTAAATATTGGAAAAAGCACTATAAACTGCTTTACCATTGCTTGCTTTAATATATTACCGTATTTACCTGCACAAGTTACATGTACATCGTAAATAGATGAACATATGATAAGAAATACAAGTGCAAAGAGATTCCTTCTATTTATGGAAGGACAGAATCATTCTATACGTTAAAAGGCAAGAAATACAAATTACTGAAGCACTGATGAAACTGTCGTAATACAAGTTACTGTCAAGAAATAAGACGTAGAAATGTGAAAGCAGAGATGATGTTACTTTTGATCGTTATTTACACTGCAATATTAGGGACTACAAGTGTGACTTGTTTCTTTTCTTAGGGAACAGTACCATAATGAAATGACTATAAAACTCTAAAAAAGGCATTCCTAAATATAAACCTAATTAACCCAACATTTAGGTTTATTTTACCTGTCCTCATTACGATATCCCAGGTGTAAAGGTTAAAGGGTAACTTCTTTCTCCCTCCATGACCATCTGGTGCAAAGACTGGCTGTGGGCAAGTTTGGCTCCCGATGAAGTTCAAGGAGCCTGGGGGGCGGCTGGACGCGGGCCCGAGGGCTCTGTCCCCAGGGCAGGTGGGAGCAGCCCAGGCACACGCACCCTGGTCACACCATCTGCCCAGGTGGATGTGGCACAGAGATGCTATTCTGGCTCTAAGCCACCTTGGGGCTCCCCTTCGGCTTTGCAAATTCCTCTGTGAAACCAGCTTAACTGGTTTACAGTCTCTTCATACCTACCTGTAAGTGGCACAAAGAGACCATCACAGACCCAGTATTAAGCAGCATAATTCTGCTTATGCTGCTCCATTTACCTCAGCTAATTAACTAGGAAATTGAGGTAAGGAATGAAATAGAAATGTGCACAAAGAGCTCTGTGATGTATGAGGTTGACAAAGAACTTTTAATTCATACCATGCAATTAAACACCTTTGTGCAAACTTGGTCTCTAGTTCTTCAGGCATGCATGCAGAGGACAACACACCAATTTTGCTTTCTTGCTTTAAGTACAGGTAATTAAGCATATTACAATAAAAGGTGTCCTCAAAAGTTTAGTATTCTCTCTAGATACTCGATACAATAATTAACAAGGCTAGAGTCTTTCAGAGTACACTTTGTGATTCTTTTCTGGTAAGGAAGGACACCTCTCAAAACCACAAGGATTCAAGACAAACTTGCTGAATCATCTTGCCTTGTACAATTCGCTGTTTTGAGATAACCGTTTCAAAACTGCTGTCAGGAAGCACAAAGACATTTGTATTTATTTATTTATTTAAGCACTGTGAATGTGATCATTATTAATACAGAAAAAAAAAAAGGAAACATGCACATTGGCTGTCACCTTTTTGAAACATTTATGTCCAGCTGTGCAATAGCACTGAAATATAGGATACGACACCTCTCAGGACATACTCTCCGCTGTTTCACGTTGTCTGCTTGTACAGCCATCCTTCACAGCAGATCCAATCTACACAGGTCTCCTGAGTTACCTGATGGGGTCTATCGATCTCTTCATGTCCAGAAAAAGTACTGTTGTGTGAGCGCATACTAACCAGACACTGCACTACACATGGATCAACAGCACCTTCTGTTAAAACTGGAGTATTTGCTGTGCTGTTCATCACTTCATCTTTGGTACTGCAGAGACTTTGCTTTAAAATACAGGCAGGTAACGGCAGCATTACTGGGGGTCTTGTTCTCACCTTAGTTTTCAGGCACTTTCAAAGCAGTTTTGTTTAAACTTTGAAACACCGATTTGATGAGTGCTCTACGAGTTTCATTTGCTCTGACACTCTTTTGCAAATATCTGTATTCTAGTAATTTCTTCAACCAGAATTGAGTATGCAGCTTTCCAAAGAGGGCAATCATGTCCCAGAGCTCTTCAGGGGTTGGCGTGCAAGAATGAGAGGAATAGCTCCTATAATGGCTAATGACTACAGTGCTACTTAAAACTAAGAAAGTACACAGCTGGCTAAGTGCCAACATTAAATGGAAAGAAGCCCTAAAACAAAAATGGCTGGAACACTGGAGCCAAATAAGTATACAGACATATCAACCCAAGCAGGATGCAGTGCAGTAGGGAAGACAGCAATGAGACATGTGGAAGATAGTCAGTCTGAAAAATATCTTGGTTTTTTTTAGTGATTATGATCTCCATTATCATCTGAAACACTTCTGGCATGTGGTATTACAAGACAGGCAATCTGGAAGGTACCTAACAGTGACAAAAACCCAAGGTTTTTAACCCGAACCCCGGCACATTAGCAGGTAAAACACAGCTATCAGAAGGACAAGAGCACAAAAGAAACAAAAAGGGGGAAGGCTTGGATTCGGACAATGCGATGTCCTACCAGAAACAAGGTAAACTCTACAAAACACGTCTCTACAAGCATTCGCTGTAACTTTTGTCTGAAATACCTACTTTTATTCTCACTCCGCCTTTCCTATTTCTTCGTTTAATATGTCTGAAGGCCACTAAAATATGCAAAGAGCTTTGAATGTGGTAACAGAGCTTTTCAATTTCCCCAAGAGAACAACTGCAGTTGAATTTTGAATACAATCTTGAAAGGACCACAGGAACTGTTCATTAAACTATGCAGCTGTCACTGAAAGCCGACTTTAGATTTCAATGAGATCTTAAATGTTTTGTTCACCACATGTTTCTTATAGCAGTGTTAGACTACTTTCACTGAATGTTTTCTTTATAGCTGTAAATCTGGAGTTTTTACCACTGACAAAATCTGAATCAAGGAAGACTTCCCCAGTTATCTCCAAGGATGAAGAGCTACCAGGTACACACAACTTTAGTTATAAGCCTTAAAGAACTGCTTAAATGCTTAAAAACTCTGGTTTATTAGCAAAAACTAGAACAGCCCCTACTGATCTTTTGGGAAGTTTAAGTTCAGTCATTCTTAACAGTGTGCTGCCATATCTAAATGGTGATTTCTATTGTACACTTTATTAAAAGTCAGATTTCAATAAAAAGCTAGTTTTGTGAAAACACATTATAGATGTCACCTTGCCATATACACAACTAGCACAACATTCCCACTGAAATCCCTAGAAAAAAAAAAACTTGTAAAATTTGTCAAGTACTGGTAGATTTCAAGTGTTGTAGCTGTGTATTTACACTTCCAGACAGCCTATGAATTTACTAAGACTGTGCATGCAAACTGAATTTTTAGAGCACAGAGTAACTAAATATTGGAATGAGCAAATCTGAAAATCTGCCCCTTTAAAGATCCAGGCTAGTGCACAGAGAGGCAGGTGTAGCACAGCCCATAGCAAAGTAAGGTGCTGACAACTTTGGCTCTAATCCATCAAAGCACTTAAGCACGTGTTTAATTTTAAGCACATGAGTAATTCTATCAACTTTAATGGGGCTACTCATGGTTTAAGTACTGTGATGGATGGGGGCCAGAATGTGCAGAACCTTTAAGAATGCTGCATGGCCTATGTTATACAAAGAAAAAATGGCATTCTTCCACTGAACAATTAAGTTATAAAAGCTTAGGAAGCAAAATGTACCATAAGTTGAACACAGTTCTGCTTGTGTAAACACAGAGATGCAAGTTATTCCGTGGTCTTTGAAGATAAAATACGATGCCAGCTCTCATGTGCAAGATGCCCATGTATCTTTAGTTTGCCCTTCTTTTCCTCTGACAGCTTTGTCTTAGGGCTGTATGTCACCTATGCCCATCACACTTCGAACACAGTTAAGCAGTCTTATGCAGAAAAGAGCAAAAACTTAACTACTAGTTACACTTCTTAAATAAGATGCTACTAGATGCAGTTTGAAAACATTTACTACAGCCTTTCAAACATAAGCTTGACTGTACAGACACTAGTGCAATACAGTTTCAATTGTAACTGGCTTAATAGTTCAGTATCTCTTCTGTAACATCAGTTATTTTGGATATTCAATGCTGTACACATCTCTTGTACATCTGTGGCAAATTTAGATGTTTTAAAGTAAAAACATTTAAAATACTTTATTCAGTCAATGTTAAGGATGTTAAAACAACACCTGCTCTGCAAATTTCTAGCTAGGACAGGCTCTGTAGATCAGAGGTGACTTGATCTCTAAACCACTCACTACAAAATTCTGGATCTTGTTTTATCTGAATATGGCTCCAAAAATTGTTACCAAGTTTTAGAAAACAATTTTCTAAAAAAGGAAGAGAATGGAACAATATGAAAAATCATCTACAGCCATTTTCCAGGAGGTCAAATCATTCTCACTAAATAGTAACAAACAAGAGTCATCTAAATTTTATCCTTGAACTCCCAAGTCAGAAAAACTCCAGAAAAAAATTCTGTTATATAGCCATATTGTCCCAAATGTACAGTGAATTTTAACAGCTTCTAATATAACATCAAGTAATATCTGCTCTGAAACAAACAATGGAGAAGAAGTCGAAGTCCATTAAACGACCCCCGTACCCAGGGACCAACTCTCCCCCCATACCAAAGGTACTATTACAGTTTCTGTCTGTGTACTGTGAAGTCCCCAGTCCATAACAAATGCGGAAGGGAAATGTATGGCTAACTGGGAAACAAATCTCTTCTGCCAAACATTTCAAGAATTCCAAACTTGCTCCTAATAGAACCTAAAATTAACACAGCTCTTTCACTCCTTGATTTGTCAACGCATGTGATTGAGAACAAATGTATGTTTAGGTTTGGGCTTTGCTATTATTTTTTTTCCCTTTCTTTGTCTTTTTATTTTTTTTTTAACTTGCTGGTGAACACGCAAAGAGAGCACAAAAATAAATAGCTTTTGTGTGGATTATGTTTTCTAAGATATCTTCAGCAAGGGAATTATATACTACTACTTATTAGATGGAATTTATAGAAAACAGAAGTACACTACTAGGGGACACTAAAATTCCCTTAAATACAATTCAAAAAGAGAATGCCTTGACTATGTCACTGCGGAGTCTCTAATTTTTTACTATAATTTTCAGCTTATTAAAACAGTGCATCTAGTGTGGTACATCAACAGTGCTACTACTGTTAACAGTTTTAATAATTCTGACAATTTCTAACTTAAATGGCTTTTTAAGTTATCACAATAGTTTTTAATGATTATTTTTGTATAACAAATGAGTTTGTCTTCTAGTACTTCTACTTCACTTGTGTACATCTATCACAGCAGTACTGTGCAAGAGCACAAGCTTATTATCCATGTGGATAAGGGAATGGAGGCAAAGTGACTATGTCTCCAGAAAGCAATTCTGAATAACTATCACAGAAATAAGCTTTTCTTCAAAGAAACATTCAGGATGCCAAAGCATCATATTAGGCTCCTCCGTACCCGTAGCCAAAAAGCAAACCAAAACAAACCCACAACACACATCACACCTCAAAAAAAAATTCACGGCATTGCTCCTCTCTGAGTTTAATTCCTCAGCATCACATACAACTCTCAACTAAGGTCATCTTTGTTTCAGGTTAATACATCCAATGCTTTTACTACATTCTCCCATCTTTAAAATAAGAAGGGTACTTCATCTTGTGAACTTCATTGTGCCCTCACAGCTTGCAGTAACATGCTGATTCATCAGAGCTCTGTTACTCTAGATTTAAATACAGACACAGCCTGGTTCTGTTCCAGACTGAAATTCAAAGCAGTTTTTTCTTTATTCAGGATGGCTTTAGAGTATTTTTCCCAAGTCCTAATTATTGCTAAATCATCTTCCCTTACATCTAGCATCGGCGTCAGTAAGCAAGTAATCCTCAACTCTACCAACATTCACTAGAAACAAAATGCCTAGATGTTACCCCTAAACACAGGTTTATTCTTACAGCTCACATGAAGCTTCACAGATTAACACCCAACCTCACATTTATAAAGGACAGGTGTGTTAATGCCACAGTCACACAACTTCTAGTTCACTTCTACATAGAAAGTAGTGGCTATATCACGACATGAGACAATGAGAATTAAAATAAGCAAAATTCAGTATGAGTTATTTCCATTAAAAGAGCATTTACGTAACAATATCAAAACTCCCACATACACAGTATGACTACATTGCTATTTATATAGCATCACCTATATCACCAATGTTATTACAACATTTTTACGGAGATGAGACTGTGCCAAAACTCGAGGTTGCACGAGACATGAACTGCACTGCTTACCATAGCTGGGAAGTGCTCAGACCAGCTAGGATGATGCAATACTGCTGTGGGGATTAGGGACTGAACAAGACTCACAACAGGGAAAATCTTGCACAAGTCTTAGCATTGTTCTAGAAGAAATTACAGCAGCAAAAAGCGTGTTGTTGGTCTAAACCAACACCTGCTTTTTCTTACGAAAGGTCCCTCCACTTCACTGGGTGTCATTCAGCCCTCTGCAGTCAGTAACTGCAACACCGAAGCTGTTCTAACACCTCCCGTAACCTCACCTGAGCGACGCTTTCCTCCAGGGGAACAGAAAACTTCACCCTCTAGAATAGCATCTCCCAGTCCTAAAGCTCTGAAGTACAGTAACCTTGGCTCAGTTATAGCAAAGGGTCATTTGTATCAAGTTAAGGCCGCCCTCTGTTAAGTGAGCAACCAAAGACTTCAGGTCTCCTACACAGCTCACAGGAAACTTTTGTGATTATTAGTCTTAAACAAAGGAGGAGGCACAGACTCTCCTGAAACAAAAAGGATAAAAAGTTTTAACACCTGATTTCAGAAATTTTAAAATCTCCTATTGTCACAACCAACACCCATGTCTCTTCAAACAGCAAAATTACAGGAGGGAAGTTTCCATTTCGCCTTACTTGTGCAATTGCCAGTGCATCTGGACAATCAGTATCACATTCTGAAAAAGTTTTTTGTTTTAGTCCCTTAGAAAGTAACAGGAGTGAAAAATCAGTTATGATTTTAAGATAGGCAGTCTCTAAGTACAGCCAAATTAAACTTTAAATTCATTCAAAGCTAAATTAAAATTGTAGCTGTTAGCACATTTCCCTCGTATGCTCAGTAAAGCTCTGATGTATTTACACACAGGTACCTTGACAGACTTACACAAGCAAAGTTACTCTCTTAACAGCCCAAGAACTAACACAGGAATTGTTTAATTATAATCAAGTTTCCATGCAAAAGAGATCAACTATGCCTAATTTCAAAGTCAAAACTGGTAAAAGTAAGCATAAGGCAAAAGTGCAAATAACCAAATTTGTGCATAAAAAAATTCTCCAAAACTGACAACACCAAAAAATGAACCAGTCTCAAAAGCTACACCACACTGGTAACAAGCCTGAACTCTTATCTTTTAGTACTGTTTACCTCTGATGGTCAGATTTTTTATTTCTGCAGAGTTTAAGTGCCTTATAAACCAGTTCCCATGTCCATGCTTTAAGGAAAAAAAAAAAAAAAAAAAAAAAAAAGGCAATACTTATTGACAAATGTAATTGCAATCAAAACAGAAGAGAACAGCAGACCCAAGCAGAACTGCCACTTTGCCCATGTCAATTTGGCAGAAGACGGCTAGAAAAAATACAGCAGAACATACTACTCCATGTTAGCACTGTAACCACCTCTGTTTGCAACCACCTGTATAAACACTGTATTTAAACAGGTTAAAGCAATGCTTCAACTGGTTTTAATTGTTGCTCTGCTCTCCCACCCTCCCACCTGGGAGCTGAGCAGAGCAGAGAGGAGCTGCCAGCATGGGGAGACCCGTCTCTGGACAAGAGCTGCTTTGCTGATAGGAAGACAACTCACCCTGTAACAAACCACCCCCAACATATAATCAATTTAAAAAGCCAAACAAAAACCTGGTCTTCCACCTGGACTTTGTAAGATTATATTCTATTTTCTACCTAGACTAGAAGGCAATGTTGAAAATGGAATAAAAATCAAATACTTGAATAGTTCCTTTAACTGTCCCTCAGCAAGCCATTTTTAGTTACAAAAGCTTAAGTGAATACAGTACACAACTATGGCTGTTAGGCATACAGTTAGGACAGACTCTACTCCTAAGTTAGATGGGTAGATACCAAAAAAACTCTCTTCTCAGCTTCTTGCTTCACGTGCCCTACACAATCTGCTGCTGTGCCAGGCACCTGAATCTTACAAGATAGTACTGAAGCTGGCAGAATAGTTTTTCCACACGAGTTTCCTCTTATATAGATTACTTCCTAACAAACACCAAGAGGCTGAGACTTCACTCCTTGTGCAGTTATTTATATTCAAACTGAGCAGAAAGCAGGTACAGAGCATCTATAACCTGATTCACTGCCTAGGTAGTTCCCATTTATACAAACCTAAGCCTGAGCATATGAAGTATAAAAGACCCAAAAAACTGCTCAAGTTAACAAATAGGTTGTTGAAAAGAAATACCATCAAAACAAAAGTTTTTCCCATTTAAAATACCAATATTAAACCCCCAAACATTTCAATACTTTTTTTTTTTTTTTTTTTTTTTAAATCTGCTTAGGAAATGCTGTTTCTAGAAAAACACTCTCCACAGACCACAATCTACCATCATCCTGGATTTCCAGGGAACCCTACCTTTAATACCAGGAGGGTTCATTTAACCAGTAAGGCACCATTTAGAACTAGGAAGGTTCATTGATATTCTGGACAAACATTCTGGATCCAAATTAGCACCTTCTCCAATGAAACACAAATTAACTGGAAAAATTCCAAACGGCTCTTGTTGAAAAGTCCGGAAGTCCCAATGGATACAGTGAAGAAACTTCCACTTTACTGTACTCAACATCTGCATATATTTGGACTCAATCAGTAAGAAGAATGACCTTCTACTGAGCTTAAAAATGGAAATTAATTATACCTGAATAAGCACATTTATTATCATTTCCCCTGATAAAAGGGAAGTTTTACTGATGTAATTTAACTAAAACTGACAATGGCACAATTATCATGTCCTGGCCTTGACCTGACAGTTGTAAATGGTAATAGAAAAGTAAAAGACACAGTTCATACTGACAGTGTATAATAAATTAGAATATTAGGCCAAAAGAGTTATGTGAGAAATAATTTGCTGATACCTAGCACATCAGTTAGAATATATAGCACTCTGCTATAATCGTCCAATTACTTTCACAACATATGGTCCTTTAAATATTAATAACATTTTTAAAATGAGAAACTTCTATACAGTTGAAGAAAATAATCTCAAGAGAGTGTGCATGGTGCTAGAAGTTTCAATACTGCAAATGACCTAAACAGCATTGCTTGGGCATAATTATTGATCCAACCAGCTGCTACCTTGGCTGCAACCAAAACGTATCAAAAGCATGGAGAAGCTGGAGATACCCTGGCTCTATCTGAATCTGATTAACCTCGGTGGCGTCCCAGCTAATGTGGAGGTATTAACCAGGCAGCACAACTGCTTTGCAAGATTTGCATTTTATTCATGGACAATGAAATGAAAAAAGGAAAACAAGAAATTTCAAAGGAAAAAAAAAGATAACTTTTTATTCAAGCACTAGTCCTTCTAAAGAAACAGAAAAACATACTGAATGTGACTTAACTGCAAAACCTGTTATGAATCTCACTTCTTGGAGTTCCTAAAGTGCCAGTGGCAGAACCTGGCAAGAGACCTGAAAAGGACTCACTGTGAATCTCTCTTTTATACTTTTTCCCCGTAATCCCCTCTAAGTGCCATTTCTGACACATGATACTGGACTACAGAAACTATTGGTCTAACCTAGCATGGCATGGATTCTTAGAAATTTTCTTCCAGGAAGTTTCAGCAGACCAAGATGCTTTTGCCACTATGTTACAGAAAAGGTATGCTTAGTACTACAAATTTGATTTTAAAAATCTGGTGAATCATCACTATCTGTGAAATTTTAAAATGTATTATTTATCAGATATAGAAAACAGACTAAGTAAACCATTTCTTCATTTACATAAGAGAAGGTGCTTCTCAGCCAAGGGATAAAATACAAGGTGGGGTAGAAACGGAGAGGAAGAGAGTGAGAACAAGAGAGGAAATAAAGCATGATTGCCTTCTTCCTTCCCTTGAAAAAACAAAATAAAACAACACCCACAACCAACAAATCTGCCTCAATAAAGAGCCAAACATTTGCCTTTGGCTTGTACTTTTATATACATGACCATTCAGAGCAGTCCAATGGCAATTTACTGAATGTCACCAACATTGTCAGGGGTACAGCACAGCTCACCAGTACAGCTCCGTTACCAGGCACGGCTCACCAGTACAGCTCTGTTACTGGGCACGGCTCACCAGTACAGCTCTTAGTCATCTGTAGCTGCAATTCTCAGCTCTGTTTTTCAACTTTCTGAAACAGCAGTTCTCAAACTTTGTTGTTCCTCCCCATTTCTGTTAAAAGAACGAGCTGAACTGTACCTAGGGGAAGGTACACTGTTAGAAAGTCTGCTGAAATGCAGCAGGGAGAGCGCGCTTAGGAGGGCCGTGGCTGCTCTGGGCAAGCCATGTGTCGGAGGGCAGGCTGGGTGAGCAGGAGCTGCCCCGCCAGCAACCCTGCCATGGGTCCCGCCGAGAGGCATGAGGACAGGCGCTGGGAAGAACGTACCCCACTTTAGTAATCACTAACATACAGCAAAAAAGACAAAACTTTCCTCTGAAACGTTTAACATACAGAATTACAAAATCTCTTCCTCCATGAAACTTGATCAGAAAGAGAAACCAAGTTTATTCCCACAAGCTACAAGAGCATATTTTCAACACATGCAAACGATATGCAGAAATGCCCTATGAATCTACTACCTGGAAATCAGATAACACCACAGATCTACCTACAGCATAATGATATTCACTGGCATCTCCTCACGTACTTTCATGCAGGAATTAAGCAAGAGTTCTCAGGAGTTTAGAGCTCTTTTAGAACACAACATAACCAACTGCATATGCTGCGTGTGCCAGATACATTTATGAAGTGTTTAAGTCATGTATTTTAGTAGGTTATTAATAGCTGGTGTTGGCATAGAAAAGCTATGTTTCTCTAAAATCGTAAATCATTTAAAACTAGTCAAACATTTTTTATGAGAAGGTTTTTTATAAAGCACTGTACTGACATTAGCTAGTCAATTCTCAACCTTTCTTAAGGGGTAGTAGATTAATTATTAAAGTACATCCAAGGTGTGGCATCATATCAGTTTACCTTTAGTGGCAGTTACACTTACACAGTTAGAGCAAATTCTCCATCAGCTTCACAGGGAAAAAAACTGAAGTAATCATTTTCACGCTACATGATAATTACGCAATCTGCAAGGTACAAAGGTAGTTAAGAGCATTCTGTCTTGAGCATCATGTCTCAGAGAATACTTCAAATATTTGTCTGACCTAACTATGCATTTATCATTTCTGCATTAGCAATCAATAAAAAAGGAGAGGGGGGAGAATAAGTAACGAGGTAATAATTTCACCTTGGGCAATCAGCATTCATATCCAGCATTAATATTCAGGAAATGCCCCAAGTCTCAATCACTAATGATTAAGTATTACCACACCCTGGAATATTTTACCACATATCTGTATTGACATCATGAGATCCAAACTTCAAACGTAATTGCTTGCCATTTTAAAGATCTTGGAATTCAGGGACGCTGGCTACAACAGCATACATAAACTCTACTTCTGTGCCAAGGCAACAGACAACTGAATTAAAAAAGCTGTAGTCTCAACTTTCAACACTGCAACAGTTTGAGG
Organism: Podiceps cristatus; assembly: GCA_000699545.1. Taxonomy (NCBI): domain Eukaryota; kingdom Metazoa; phylum Chordata; class Aves; order Podicipediformes; family Podicipedidae; genus Podiceps; species Podiceps cristatus. Next base: position 33,287 of record JMFS01109824.1, read on the forward strand.
ACATATTCAGACATTTTTAAATATAAAAATCACCTTCTAGAAGACAGACTTTAGAAAATGTAAACCTTAGATTAAGAGGGACTCCTTATATTTAATGAGAAGCAATCCTCTACCATTTCGCCTCACTTAGTATCATACATCCGCTACACCACTTTCCAAGATATTTACAACTGCACTCCTGAGCCTATACAACCCAGCTTTTAATGAACATTAAGCACACGCAAATTGCTTTAGGAATCCAAACCAGTCCTTGACACCCAGCATCGCACAAGAGTCCCATGTTACAATTCGGTGACAACTGCCGCAGCAGGCACCCACCTGCACACAGAACGAATCCTTACACCACGAGCTGAGGGCAGGCTGCTGGCAGGTACCTGCAGACCCTTCACGGCCGCTCCTGCACCAGCTCAGAAGCTGCCCCTGTAGATGAGAGGGGAGCCTGGACCCACACCTCTGACTGTACTCACACCCAACAAACCTCTACCACACATCAAGGGCTGCTGAGTCCTTACACAGGCTGTGGAGGTCCTGAAAGAGCCCATTTCTGAATGGGGACTTAACCCCTTTTTGCAGCAGGGACGGAAGTACATGGTGGCAGGTGATGCACTGCATCTGCTGAGCCCCTCCACACGCACCGCCTGCAAGGGCTCCTGCAACTGCCTTCTACCAATTCATTAGATTTCCTCAATAGAATTAACAGAGAATTCAGAAGTCAAGTGACATTCAGACACAATTCCATTGTAATCACTTTTATAATATCTTCAAATGAAGCATCTTAAAAAAGTCTAATCCAAGAAGTAGAGATTTCAATGCTTAAATGTTTACCAACTTTTACAGGATTATTAAAGATACCAAAGGAAAATCTGAAATAAGTTGTGTATTTACTTTCATTTTGCAAAAAGGACCTTTTTTTTTGTGACAAAGGTGTTATCCGCAAAGTAACCGGGTGTCCTTTCTTGTTTAAACAAAAGCTAGACAAAAAAGAGAAAAGCAACGAGCAAACTGTGAATACTCTCAAATTAGATGACACATTTGCTTGAAAACCTGAAGTTTAAGGCACTGCAGTCATATTGAGTACCATTCTGATAACAACAACTATACAAAGGGTTAACGTACAATATGGAGTAGTTAATTGTCACAGACAACAATAGTTAGAGTTCAATAAATTGGCAGGAGGATTATAGTGCAGTTTTATTACTACCTCCAACACTTTTACTGATGTGCTTATTACTTTTTTTATAGCATACTGCTCTTGAGCAACCAGTTTATAATATTTACCCTTTTAAAACTAGGTATACAGACAATACATATATATAAAAAAGGCCAACTAAGTTTACATGGCAATACTGGTGCAGCAGTGAACACATCACATACATATAGAATTACACACATCTTGCATGGACAAAACTACTTATAAGCCTAGAGGCAAAAGACAGCTGCCAAAATCCATGCATTTTATGCATTACAAAAAAGCGTGAACTAGGACTGGTCTTTTTCTCTTAGAAGATGAGGATAAATATACCACCGCTATAAACAGTTTTTGTATACACATCACACACACAGACAGACTACTTTTCTATCTCTAAATTACCTCTATTAGCTGCAGTATGTCAAAAGAAATTTTAGTCCAACACAAATAAACCTTAGATGTTGAAGGCAGTAAAAATACATAATGCTGGGATGTTTTTTCATTATGTTTTAACCATTTCCAAGTGTAGTTCTTTTGTATGCCTGCACTAATTCAATTTATCCTTACATCTACAATTATCTAGCATTGGTTTTAGTCCTCACATTAAAAGCAACAAGTAGCCTGCCACCAGCTGACTCAAATCCACTGCAACTGCAGTTGGTGAATAATATACTACCACTCTCACACATACAGCAAAAACAACTCGTCTCAGGCATGCATTCCTTTGGGTCTGTGATGCAGACAATGAACATACAGACTGTAATTCAAAATGTGTATGTTCCTTTAGTAACAGCTTAAGTATCATACTACCTTTAAAACATCTTACACTCCTGTGGACGCAGGATAGCAGGAAGTCGCCTTGCAACGATAAGCTGTGAATTTGCACACTGAGTGTTCAGTTTTTGTGTTTATCTGCATCACACAGAAAATGCCTCCTATGTTACACTGTTTCTTCTTGTTCATTTTATCCTGATCAATGGCAAAATGGAAGCCCCTTGACAAAAACACCTATGTGAACATCCAGTGTGTAAACACAGACTTAGCACAAAACACCATGCACATAAAAGTCTCCCTATGTCTGAAGCATGTCCAACACATGTATTTGTCTTCCACGGACACTGATGTGTCATTCAGAACACACCCTAGTATGTATATAAATAGAACTGGAAACTTGCTTGACATATGCCCACATTTATAGTACATTCCTTTTTTACTACTCTCACCCAGAAGTGGAATAAGTGCATTTCCAAGACCACCACCTTCAGAAAAAAAAAAAAAAAAAAAAAAAAAAGAGTGGGAAGGAAAGCATTGAATTGCGACTGGGACCAACAGCCCTCCAACCCAAAACTTGTGGGATTGCTTAATTCACTGATAGCTTAATGGCACACAACTCGGTAATTCCAGACAGATTGTGACTGACGGAGAGTATTCACAATGTCAGAACCTGCTATTAAAAAATGCATTAGAAGTACTTACTGCTTTTTAGGAGTTAGTTACAGAATTTAAAATTACCTTTTCATATAGGCAGTCATTTGCAATGGTGTTGTAAACTATAATGGACTCAAATTAGGGCAATCTTAATTCAGATACTGACTTGTTTGTGTCCTCAATAATGTTGTTTAGTCAGTCTATGTGTAATATATAGTTTTCTTTTTGGACTGAAATGAAGCTATCACAGAAACTTAAAAATCCAAAACCAGAGTAATTTTCCCAAATCAGATTTCATTTTCATTACAATATCCTTTCCTGTGGTAGACTGTTTGCTGCTCGTATCACATTTCACACAGGAGAGAGAATAGAAAAATAAGCTCCATTTATTGCCTTATAGCATTATCAAGTAATAAAGGACCTACACACAATCTATCATACTTCTAGTTTGGAAGGCCTTCCAGGTGATAAATATTTTAATGAAACTCAACACACTGCAGGTGTATTAGCATGAAATGGATAGATAAGTGATGGCTATGTATCTGCAAACACACAAAGATCTTCCAAACCCGTCCAGTTAATGTGCAGTCCAACTAGCAACACAGGAAATCAATACAGGCCAGAGAAAGAACTACATATACTGAACTAACTCCTGCCTTCTTGGGACTAAATCCTGCCCTCTACTCAATGAAGTAGAACATAATTGTGCCTCACTCAGTGAAAGGAAAATAAGTCTTTATTTAATAAACTCAAGATTGCTTGATTAGTGCTTGGAAAATAAAAACCACTACTTAAAGTGCTAAATATTATTAGCTTTTTCAGAACATCAGCTCCTAACTTGCTACCCCCCATTTCCTTCTCTCATAACTCTTTTCATTCATGTCATCAGAAGGCATCTTATTTTCAGAAACAACTACTCACTACTTTTTTTTTTTTTAAACGCCACTGTATGTGCAGAACTACTGTTGAGGTTGCTTGGCAACTAGTGAGACGTATCAGAAAGAGAGATAAGGTCCAGAATGAATGGAATTGAAGAGAACTATATTTGGTCTCATTAAGAGATACTAAGGCACTCAAACCATACCAATTTGAATTCTCCACACTAAGGTGAAATCTTATTATTTCTTTCAAAATACAGACATCCATAATCACAGAGTCCCACTACATCCATTAAGCCACCTCCTCAGGCACATACACGTCTGCCTGTACAGCAGAGACTTCAGAATCTATGCTTTTACCTGGGTTAGCAGTTTGGTACAGCAAGGAACAATCAGGTAACACAAACACTTAGTAAGTGTTTGGAAGAATTTTAGGCCAGAGAGGATAGTTGAATACTTCAGTTGGCCTTTCAGTGTATCATAAGCCACTGTGCTTCTCCATATACTATTGAGTTGAAATTTCAAATGAAACCGTTTTTCTTGAAGGTCACAATTTGAAATGAGATTGAGCACCCAAGACTCCTGAAGTGGCAGAGAACTGGTTACAAGAAGTCTGCCCTAATAATTCAAGGAGGTCAAAAAAGCCTTATGCAGCGTAAGATGGAAACATGCCTAACAGTTCCCAGTGAAAGAGTTTCTTTCTTATCTCAAGCTCTTCAACTTTATCTGGATCATGTGAGTAAGCATCAACCAGTCTGACACAAAATGGGATCTTCTAACATCACCTCAGACCCTGCCCAATCTTTGATGCTTCAGAAGGAAGTGAAAACAGTGACAAAACACAACTAACAAACTATCTGATGGGAAAAAAACAGAACCAAATTTCAACCCCCGCACTCCCCCACCTCTCTGATGCCTGCAGGCAAACACAGGATGCTAAGGTTTCAAGGCTTCAAATACCAACACAGAATTGCGTATATCATAATGATGTTCACGGTAATAAAAGCAAAAATAAAAGCCCATAGTTGCAAAGTGGGTAATTTTCAGCACATGAAGAAGGCTTTGTGTGAATCTCACACCTGCCTTCATTTTTAGGTATCTTTCTTGCACAGCAGCACCTCATGTGCCAATGAAATTGCATTTGGACACCCTACTTCTGAACCTTGTACAACTCCCGTCGCGTTTCTTTTAAACTCTTCTCAGTAATTCCACATCTTTCATGAAGTGAAGGCTGCAGCCTGGAATATACCATTGTAATAACACTCTTATCAGTGTTGGAAGTCCACTTTATTACTTATGTTTCACTTTCCCTTTTTTTAGGCATCCAAGCCTGCATTTGCCTTTTTGCCACCAAAAAAAAAAAAAAAAAAAAAAAAAGCATACCAAGGTAATTAACTAATTGACTTTCAAGTCTTTTTCCAATTTCACAGATACAATCTACACTCTGACTTCCCATGAGACTGTCTCACGTTCAGCTGCACTGAAACAAATTTATGAAGTACAACTTTTAAACGTTATCTTCCCAGTATTACCTCTGTGGCCAGTTTGCAAAGAGGGGTTTCAGATTAAATTGAGCTGACAATCTAAGGAATGTTTTTATACATTTAATCACTAGTTCCCTGGAGGCTTTCCAAGAAGTGGTCCCACTTGTTGCCTCTATAAACCACTGCACTGAGAGATCTATCAGTAAGTCAGCTTTTACATACCTGTAACATATGCACTGTTAATTCCACACAATGCATTTTTTAAAAACTAAAACATAATGTGATATTAAATCAAATAGCGGAAGAAAGGCACTGATACCAAACCAGTATTTTATCAATCAGATCTATAATCCTTCCAAAAAGGCACAGGTTCATTCAACATGATTTTATCAATCAGATCTATTATCCTTCCAAAAAGGCACAGGTTCATTCAACAAGATCTCACTATATGTGAGGCTAAGCTGACCATTAATGATGTTCTTCCTATTCATCCTCGTTGTAAGAAACCATAGTAAGTAATAATAATAAATTAAAATGCCCATATTTGATGTCAAGCATCTGGGCAATCTCTTAAGCAATGGAATTGTTCCCCTTTTTCTAAGAATTATAAATCCCATAGTTTCTCACACAGTTCCTTTGGGATTCTTGTTCATTATTTATTCTTGTTTTGAAAATATCCATATTCTAACGGATGATACTGGTATTTGCCCTTCTCACGGATGCTAAATTTCCTTTTCTATTTGCAGCATTGCATGGGATGGCTGCATACTTTTTTTTTTAAGGAAAAAAAATATCTACAGAATATTTTTGCTTTCTCTACATACCTATGTATCATTTTACCTTCTGCATTCAGTAATAAATCTATGCCCAAAAAATACTATTAAAAATAAAATTAAGTGAAAAAAATTACTGGTTTCATATTGTCCTATGGAGTTTAACTTTTCCAAAATTATCAGAATGGGAAATATTAATTTTAAATAAGAAATAGAGGTCTCAGCTGATTCCAGTTAATCCCAGAGAGAAGTATATTTTAAAAATTTGACAAGTAAAGTTTTATTCTGGGACTGAATTGGGTTAATCTTCCATTTTTGTCTAAGGGAGATATATCTAGTAGGCCTTTTAATTTTTTTTTTTAAATAATGTGTGCATATTAAATATTAGTTATGGACATCATCTAAGACTATCACTTCTGTCTACTTTTCCTTCTCCCTCCCCCTTTCAGACAACCCTTTTTACATTTCCAAAGTATGGATAAAATTGTGAGGAAAAAAGCCAGACAGTATGTTGCCTACATTATTGCAAAGTCGTTTTTTCTGACTTCCTAGGATTGTGCAAAATAAGCAGCAATGCTTTACTAAACTCAAGCCTTTTTTACTTTTTTCTAGCCTCTTCTTTTCCCAATCATGTCAAAAAGATACAGAGGTAACAGAACGCTATGAAGTTCTTTGGTGATAAACATAAGGAAAGCACACATATGATTGCATAAGATACAATTACATAAAATGAAGACTGTCCAATTAAGTGAAGGCAAAACACAGAGGCAGTACAGAGCATCCTAAATTCCCAATGGGTTGGTGAAATTAGAGTTCAGTGACACAGCTCCCTCCCATTTTCAATTCAAAAAACTAAAAGGCAAGATAGTCACATTTGCAATTTTTAAGTCTCTTATGTGTAAGTTATGGAACGTATTTTTATCTACAATGTTCAGCATAAGCAGAACGTGTTCCTATGAGTAACTATTTTGAAACAACATTAATCATTTTTACATACCAGAAGTAAAAGGTTGCATCTAATTTACAGGCATCTATTTTAGTATGCTTCAAAACCCAGTACTGAAAATTCAGTACCTTCCTACTCTACAGAAATTTAACAACAAACCCCCCAAACAACCCCATAAAGGAAATCTTCCAGAAAGTTGTATAACATGCTTGCTGTAAAATACATTGAGACAAAGTATCAGAAAAATTTAACTTAAAATTCTTACTGACACTGATCACTGCAATTGTTTTAAGTATTTGTAAGCGTAGAAAGCGCAGGTCAGGACAGGAGCTGCTCTTCCTGACCTGCATATGGACTTGGGGCTTATAGAGTGGATTAGGTCAGAGTATTATTAGCTTTCCTGAGAACCCTGAGTACTTAACTGAGCCCTCCTCCTTTCAGTTTTCTCACTCACTTAAAGGGGGGGGGGAAAAAAAGGCGGAATCCTCAGCTTTGCCTTGTGCTTATGGTTTTAGGGTGGTTTTTGTTTGTTTTTTTCATGAATAATGCAGTGCTATGACTATATTCTCATTTCAGAAAACTAAAAAAATATTTAATAAAATCTTTTCAGCAAACGGCTATGTCCTTGTGATTCTTTTGCTTATTTAAAAAAAGTTACTAAAACTGTAAGTTTTCATCTTTATCTTAAGCAGTCTTAAACTGTTAAAAGCAACACAAAATATGTGAAGCTATGCCAATCACTGTTATGCAATTAAATTAAAATTCACAAAACCAATTAATTTTTCCATAGTAAATGCCACATTAAATCAAACTTCACTAGCATATTTGTTTTTAAGTTATTTATATTATCAGGGTTAAAGCAGGTATTACACATAAGTTTTCCAAAATTACCGTGCTAAGTGTCCCATTACACATTTTTATTTAAAAAAAAAAAAAAAAGAAAAAAAATCAAACCAGGTATGAGCAAGGCAACCTTTCTTATTACAAACTTGAGGAAGAAACCTACTTCACTGATACCCATTTCCTTGCAACGTGTTCTAATTAATATGAACATTTATATTATATAGATAATCGTATGGACAGAACAGAATTAAAGTGTCTTAACTTGAAGGAAACAAAAGTGTATCTATGCAGGTAGACCTACAGACAAGAAGGCAGCACTGAAGTCACGATAAAGAAGGCGGCAGTAGTAAATCCCCCAGCTAGCCGTGAAGCTGCCGTTCAAGGCTAAATGGAACCTCTACTGGGACTGTGCTAAGCCCCAGAAGGCAATACCACACACCTCTGCCTGCTCCATTAGTTCACCCACCACCCTTGGGAGGCTACGAGGGTGCAGCTGGGAGAGATGATTGTTTTCTAGTGCCTTAACTAAAAAGACAAGTGAACACAATGATTTATTAAATTGCCCTTTGGAGAATAAAGTCAGCAACAGGTAGCTATTAGAGAAGGTGACAAGCCTTCTTGTACTTCTGTAATAGCAAACACCTTAAAACAGAACATATGACCAAGACATTCCACTACTACATTCCTCCAAAAGCAAGTAATTTTGCTCCTTAGCTGTCAAAAACATACCTCAATGTATTGCTGTTTCTAAGCATGCAAGCTCAGCTGTAAACAAGTAATTCTAATTAACTTCATGTTTACATGAGAGTACAGCTGTAGAAATAACTATTAGAAGCTGGTGCAGCTACACTCGCACTGTATCCTAAATACTCTTGTATTTACTAGGAACTCAGGATTCAATTGCCAATGTAAAATAGATGGTATATTATTTCCAACATCAGGATTCAAGTTACATTAAAAAAAAACTCCAAAAAACTCATCAGTGGAAATTCATTCATTTCAACTTGAGAGCTTTGAATGACCAAGATGAAGCTAAACAATTTCCATATTTCAGCTCTTCATCAGAGATGGGACTTGGGCAACCCTAATGTACAAACTCATATCTAAAAATAAAGATAAACTGCCTGCTGGATTATACTTCAAAGCATTAGCTATGCCTGCCTTGATCTAGGAGACACTTGGGAAGGATGCTTACAAAACTGGAACAAGAGCAGTGTTTTTCATTTTTAAAAAAATCCCCTCAGAATGCCACAAACCTGCTCCCCCAGCCCAAGAGAAGAGAAAAGACAGGACGTATCTTTGCTCTTACTGAACCTGTCCCACAGAGACTGTAACAACGCATGAAGCCCAGCAACCTAAGAAACAGGAACAAGAGGCAGCACTCATATCTAGATTGCTAGAAGGAGCTGAGAAAGGCACAGCATTTATTAATAATACATTATATCTTACGGGACAAACACACTATGTTTTAACATAACGAAATCGAAAAAAATTCCCCAGCTGGAATGACTGGCAAAAGACAAACCAGCTATGTAAGAGGAATCTTCAGGGATTGCAATAATGTGAAGGTATAATTTTAATACCAAAAAGGTAACCTTCCACAAGCTTAAGTATTCTGTTCATATATAAATCATCCATCTGAATAAATTAGGAAAACCATTTTTTTTTTTTTTACTTGGAAAAACAGCGTACTGCCCAGCCTGCCCATCCAAAATATATAGGACAGGAAGAAATCCAGTGACATACTATAGAAAAGAATTCTTCACGGAGTACAGATTCTGTAACACTGGCTAGAGAAAAAATAATCACTCTGCAGGTCTAATTATTAAGAAGAGTTGGGGAAAATCTGATAGACTAATTTTTTTTTCAGGAAGTACAGTGAAGTGCAGTAGATAGATATATATATTTAATATTCTCCATACAGAATTATATTTTTGAAGTTACCTACAGTTTTTTGGGGGGGTATTTAATATAGTTTGTGATTTACTAAGTAAGAAGATGAATAAAATATTATACATTGGTTTATACTAGCAGACATTGCTTAAGATAAAAAAAAAAAAAATGGAGAAAAACACACCACTTCCCCTTTAACTCATGAATGTGCAGAGTAAAATATTTTTTTAAATTATCAAAGTGAAATGGGGAAGAGTAGGACTTTTTTTTTTTTTTTATCTGTTTTCTCTCAGTCTTGCTCTCTCTCTGATACTATTGTCCATCTTCAACCAAACTTGAAAGAAGGGTGCTGTTCCAGAGACTGATTTCCAGAAATGAAAATCAGAGTTTGAGTAGATGACAAGAGACCAAAATTAGTGCTCCAGTGAGGAAAAACATGAAAAGTTCATGTGGATCTATACCAGCCACAGCACATGCTGACATTTGGCCAGGTAGCAGGACAAGCAGAAAAAAGGAAGATAAAGGACAGGATGATCCAGGTGTATTTAGGAGTCGGTGTTGCAGGAAACTTCAGGGCCATGGACTAGAACAAGGACTGCATCGGTTGGAGGAAACAGGAGATACTTGGAAAGCTACGGGTACCAGAGAGGAGGAACTGCAGATGCTGTAGAGAACTAGGAGGGACTATTGCCAAAAAGCTTTGTGAGACAGAACAAGTTAAAGAAATCAGACTTCATCAGCTCAGCTACCCGCAGAACAGTTCATTTTCTGTCTTGGGAAGGTAAAAGGAAATTTGCAAATTCTGTAACACAGGGTTTATTTTCATTTATTGATACCAAAACTAATGGGTAAAATCCCACATCTACCATCAAAAGTCAAAATCATCACAGACCCATTCACAATGCTTTCCACATAGTAATGTCTTAAGCTCTCTTCTGTCTCTCTCTTGCTTCTCAGATTACATCACTCATGATTATTCCACTATTCATAGTCATCGCCCTCCAAGCTCTCTACAACTCTAAGTTTCTACTAAGTTGATAGTTGCTTATACATACATAAAAAAGCTTTTGCGAAATTTAAACCTCAAAACAATTAATACTACTGCCATATTTTTGGCCAGTCCCTTTACATGTCAACTCACATCTGCAACATATGCAAATCTAGCATAAGGGACAAGATTACTACTGGGTTTTTTATTGGTGGTGATGGTGGTTTTTTAAATCAGAATACCGAAATACTTAGCTTAAAGCACAGATGTCAAGTTGCAAGGCCAGGAACAGTAATTCAGAGGACAGAGAGCTCCCAACATGTAACAACATAAGAACAGCAGTTTAAATACTGTTTTGCTAGGAGAATTCAACATTTCACACCAACCAGTAAATACAGGTAAGATGCATGCTCTGCTTTGAGAAACACTTTGTTTCCCATTCAGATATAAAAATGAGTAATTTTTTTATGTTCAATTTTCACTTTCCTTCTTTTACCTAAGTACGTGTTTCTTGAAAAAGCAAACACACAAAATGGGCAGCTGAAAATAAAGCATAACGTAAAAATGAAAGTCTATGCTTTCTTTCAATACTGTGTTGTCATCTAGCCACTTATGGTTAGCTTGAGCCTACCACAAGCATCTAAAACCAGATAGAACTAACTAGCTTTTTAAACTTTTAGATTCCTTCATGTATCATTTTTACGTAATACTTTCAGGAACCTAAATAACATCTTTTTGCACCCTGGGGAAAAAAAAGAAAAAAAAAGAAAAAAAAAAAAAAAGGAAAAAAGAAAAGAAAAAAAAAAAGAATCACTTCACTTGCACATGGAAATATTTTAATGGCTTGATTTCAGAATGCCTCTGAGCAAGGTACCAGAGTTATCCCATTGAGTATTAGAATATTCAGCACCACAGTATGTTAATACTCTTTGCCAAATAAGGCCCAGCATGGGTATTATAAACTATCAGGATATTCTGAAAACTCATCTTAGATCATTTAAAAACACACCTGAGTAGTACATTTAAATGCAAAACATTTACATATTCCTAAAGGAGAATGTCTCCTATCTTAGGGCAAGATACCACAATGAACTTGAAAAAACCCAAAACTGGTAACTTTTTTCCTTTTTTCTTTATAAGGAAGTATTTGCTGCTTCATTGAAGTTTACTTTTGCACATAATGGAATTTTCCCCTCTGTAGAAATAAAGTATTTCCAAAGAAAAGATAATGTCAAGCGCATAAACACAATATTAAACATCCTAACAATTAAGAAATTCCTTGTTTGCTTAGGTTGTTTAACGTCACCAGATATTACCTCCCATTTCTTTCAAGTTGATGAAAGAGAGTTAAATATAACTTGCATAAACTTTTACAAGCTATATGCAGTATTCAGTTCTTAATCATAGTATTTATGCACTGTTGGCATATTCTTGTCTTTTGACAAAACTCAATTACACAACTGTGTCAGTTCTTAGGACAAGACCTAAAATAGACTGAAATACACACTCTCCTCCCCCCTCCACCCACACCTTCACTGTATGTTCTATGGCACAAATTTCGATCAAAACCCGTAAGTAACTGTTCAGCTGGAACGGAACTTTTCGTAGTCTTGAACAGACATGTACACACAACTTTTCCAGCACAGTAACACCTCGTCTGTGTCCTAGAACAGGAGCGGAGAAAAAAAAAAGTGCACTCCACCTCGAATCTGCAGAAGCCTCCTGACATACACTGTGATGCAAAGAAAGAAAGAAAGAAGGAAGGGGGGGAAATCACTCACACCAAGCTCCCCCTCCAATTTTCAATGTTACTCAAACACTAGGAAAAAATTATTTGTGTTGCCAGTAGAGTAAAATACAATAAAGTCAGTTTGCTTCTTGGCAAGGAACTGACATGACCATTCTAAAAACATGACATTGGTACACAAATCTAAATGAACTGTAAAAACAGAGCAGTAACATTTGTGCATACAAACTATAAGCCATTAGGAGGGAATTAATTATTTTAAAAGGTTTAGTTATAAATATTAAACTTTTTCCTCACTCATAACATTTAACTTCCCGTCCATAAAATTACACACATAAAAAGACCAAAGTTAGAAAACAAAACACAGTATCAGAGAGCAGAAGTGTAAAGTTATGGAGACAGGAGTCATTTCAGTCACAAAAAAAAGACTGACACTACCCAATGTGTCTAGATCATCATTTACCAGTTTATGTGAAATAACAGTGGTACTGCAGTTCGGTTTTTGGTGGATGAGATGTATAAATAAAAGATGAGAAAGCATCAATGACTACTTTTCCTTCCTCACAAACTACTAAATCTAGGTGAGAAAGAAGTTCCAAACCTTTAAAAGATTGATTTGACTTTCTCAACTTCCCCACAAAGAGAAAACAGTTTTTAAAAATACATGAGAAATGCAAATATATTTGTCATCTAAGTCTTGAAGAGAAAGCTATTCAGTTCTGCTTCTGCCATCATCATTAACAGATGTAATAAATATACAGACTCCTATTCAACACTTCAACGTACCAGTTTAAGAAAAAGTCATCATTATACAACATCATTTGGGAAACTGAGGCTGAGAAGTGTTATCTGAAATTCCCTATAACCTCAAGACTTTCTGAATCATAAATACTATCCAAACTTACTAATCACAAAGGCACATTCCCCTCATTTGTCAATCTTTGTAGTGGATTTCATAAGTCACATTTCAACAATTTATTTCTATATAAATATTTCTGCTTGTCCCGGTTTTTCCCATGACACTTCAAAACTGCCTATCGCCCTTGCCAATTTCCCACTTTCTAAAATCGTGCATGACAATGACCCTCTCCTTAGAGACTGTCAGCCAAACCCACAGTGATCACAGAGAGAAAAGACAACTTAAAAAAAAAAAAAAAGTCAGTGAAAGGCCATCATCTTAGAAGCAAAGAACCCCAGTCCCAAGATAACACAGAAAAGTTGGGGTTTTTTTCCATCTTCAATCTGAACTATACATTTACATTAATTCTCCCAACTACATTCCTTACTCCTCTTGTCCTCCCCCTTTCCCATTTTTAATCCTTTCTGGTTCATAAAGGTTGGCATATGAACTTCTGCACAGTCAAAAATAAAAGGTTTTAGCTCCACTTTATCAGTGGATGCTCACAAAATGCAGTATGCAAGAGCAGAGACCTACACCTCTGGAATAGCCTCATGAAAAGACAAAGTGTTGAGGAGGGAGGGAAGGAAAGGAAGGGAAGTCACAGGCTTCCTGCTATTACAAGCCAAATTTAAACCCTTTCTACATCACAAGGGGCTCTGCTGTTGGTAATAATGCGAAGAATAAAAAATTTGGTTGATATGGGGTCTTTGTTATGCTTAAAAGGCAGCTCTCCCATGGTACAGATGAGGCACACTGGAAGAATACTATCGGAGAGCCACACTCCTCTTATTTTTGAAATTGCTGTAGGAACATGTCAGTTGTTAGTGAGGCCAACTGAACACATCCTGCAAGATCTGGAAGTGCTCTAAGCCATTCCAAAAACTCCATCCAGAAAAACCTGTGCTGGGGACCATGCCTTGCTTCTCCAATATTCTACTCTGCTTACCAATGCCACAGCGCTGTTAATTCTGCCACATCACCCTCACAACAGGAACAAATATATAAATATATGTATATATATGTGGCTCTAACACAACTACAGATTATAAAAGGAGCATTGAAAAAATTTCAAACAGTCTTTACTGTAGTTAACTTGTCTAGAACTTTAACCACCTTCAAATCCACCTTAGCATTGCTAACTACTGAGCACATTAATTACCTGGAACACTTGATTCCATACAGTTTGTCAAATAATTAATTAGCTAAAGTGATCAAGGATTGGAGTCCCAGAGGAAATTCTTCTAGCTTTGTAGAACTACATAGATTTTATCTCATTAAATGCTACAACTCTGCGTGAGGCCAATTCACCTAAATGCATATGACAATTGTTTCTTCATCAATTTAGGGGCAGAATCCTAAAGCCAAACAACCAAAAAATCCTCACACTCACTCAAGGAAACTAGTGCATTTAGCACTGGATATTCTACTTAATCACCAGAAATTAAGAAGGGTATTGGATTAACACTAAAGAAAAACTTTTGATTCCCTTGTTTATAGCACAAGGCATCTTTTGTAACAGGTATCCTCTTTCTCCTTCAAATATCAATTATCACAGGGCAACCAAATCAAAGGCAAACAAGTTTTAGACAGGACTTTAAACAAGATTTCTTTCAAGACACATAAATAAGCCGCATCAACAGAAATAATGCAAAACTACAGTTATCTACATGGACACTAACATTAAAGAAATGTCTCTTCATCTCCAGCATACTACAGTTTTCACCACCTCTCTGCTGTTACTCATCACATCATCTGTGGTGGTGTATGCAAACATGCTCTAGAACGATCTAGAATGATAAGAATATTAAGAGAAGTAATGCTTTACTTTTCCTACTCTTCCAAGAGAAACCCCATGCTACCTCTCTCATTAGCTGAATCCCACATCATTTTTCCACAGGTAAGTAGGGTAGAAAGGGAAGGAATTGGGCAAAAAGCATAGCAAAGAAAGCAGGACAATGTAGGGAGCAGTTAGTTACTTTGAAAAACATACAAGTTACTTAAGGACTAACATGTAACTAGCAACAACTTCAAAGCACTGAAAACCAGCCATAAAGCGTATGTTATGACCTACTGATTTTTTTTTTGCAACAAAACCCTAAAACTAGATGCATTATGATTTATTTTATATATACCACTTTTTAATTTGATTTTTACGCACCTGAAACTTCCAATACATACTACGAACAAAAGGACAAGCACAAAGGACTGCCTGCAAGACAGTACGCCCTTAGGTGGACAACCTAGGGTTCCTGAGCCGTGCAGCTCACCAGCAATTCAAGCATGGCTCCCACACCGAGGTATGCTGTGTGACTGGCAGCAGGGCTGTGCTGGCATAGGGCTGCTAGATAAGCGAAATCCCTTTCCTTGAGAAGGCAGAAGCCAGCAGAGGCTCCTGAAGCCAAATTTTCTGTGTTGCCCTGGAAAACCCACTGCACATTCAGCTCAGCCCCAACCTACAACACAGAAGTGAGACACTTGAGGAACACACGGCTGTTGCAAATCTCAGAGCGTGTCCCAGTCCCTCCCCAGCTCTGCAGGCTTTGTGCAAAGGGTCTCTGGGCTCCCAGTTTCACACAAATTTGGGTATGCAGCTTGCAGGGTTGGGGAGGTTATCTACCCATGTAATACACCATTCACTACACACCAGCATCACCTCTTTAAGAGCATCTGTATGCTTAGAAAACTTAGAAGAACTGTGTTGGTTAAATGGAGTGATACTTTTAAAGGTGCCAGGGATGTGTGACTTCTGCTTTCATTAATAAACGTTTTACTCAGCACTTAATGTTGAGAGCTGCTATATCGAAGTCAACTCATGCAAATCTTTAAAGTCACGCAAGTCTTTTAGGAGGTCTTTAGTAACAAGAGCAGCCAAAATAACGGAGACAACTCGGCGGTAACAGGATGCAGGACTAGGCACTTATGAAAAAGAGTTCTCTCGGATAAAGAAAATATTGTCTACAAAGAGGAGCTAAAAACACGTAGCACAGAATGTAATTTATTATGAATCAGTCTAAACCTTCTTCCAAAAGACTGTGTACCTTACCCTGAACTAGCATTTGGGGATTAGGAAGAAGTATTGTCCAGGCTCCTTGGCGAAACTTTTAGCTCAGGCATTCTTACTAAAGAATTAACTACTGAACAACTAGTGAAAGCTTAATCTTCCCAAAAAGACAGGGTTCACAAAACTGATGATACTGACTAGAACCTAAAGGATGATAAAACAAAAATACTATGTTTGGAAACAAGGAAGACAAAACCAGTAATATAATCTAAAAAAATTAAACACAGAGAATAAGCTCTGACATTCCAACACCTTAATTCAATTAGAATTGATTTCGCAGGTTTTGGTATACACACACAGAGAGATGCTTGCACGCATAAACTAAGATGCAGAAGAATCTCTTCCTACTCCCTAGCAAGGTTAGACAAAAAGTTAACAAACACAAATTTTTCTCAGACAAAAAAATCCCAGATTTCCATTTTCCCTATCCTAATGCCATTCCCCTCCTCACAAGTATCAAATAATTTAATAGATTTTTAAGTGTAAACAAGGAAAGCTTTTAGAAACATAATTTAGCACAAACATCTGGACAAGCAAACACAACAGGAGAGAGAGAAGAAAATCTGACCTATTACCCCAAAAATTCATAGTACAGTCATTTTGTTTCTGTCTCCTCATAAAAGCCTTACTTGCTCTAAAGAAAATTGCATTCATTTCGTACGATAACAGAAGGCATGTTTACAGCACTATGAATCTGTGCTATAGCAGAGGTAAATCAGTGTCAGCCATGTTGTGAAAGAAACTGCAGTTAAAAAAAAACAAAACCAAAACCAACAACCAAACAAAGCCACCCCAAAACTTAAGCCTTAATCAAATCAGCTGAATTGAACCTTGATATAACTCATTTTGTACCATTAACTCTTACTTATTACTGGTATATGACTTCTTCAAAGTTAATGTCTATTAATCTCATGCAAAAATACACATCCAAAATCTAGAGACTATTCGAACAGTATCAAGAAGAAAATATACCAAGATGTAAAACAACAGCAATGACTACTGTGCGGCACACAGACATAAGGTAGGCTGTAAAGTGAAAAAAACAAAAGCACTTACTCAGCATTAAATCCATTCACATGCAAGATCCTCATCTGTTTGACTATTGTGCTTTTACCGGATTCACCAGCACCTAGAAAATGAAAGTAAATCAATTTCAGAAGGAAGCATAAGTGATGGACACACTAATTTTTTTTCTTCATGGTAAAATCGAGAAAGTTTGTTTTCTCAGTGCAAGAGTGAAAACTGAAAGAAAAAGAAGTAATTGCCACTGGAAACTTCAGTTGTAGCTAAAAATAAATGCCCAGCTCAAGTCATGTGTCAGATCTGAATCTTGGATCATTTCACTGTCCATTTTTCCAGTGTCAACGTTAAAAGCAGATTGCAGAGTTTGGAAGGAAAAAGGACAACTTCAACATTTTATAGAGAATACTATAGGGAATGTCAAAATCAGCTTGCTCTGTCACTACTATCTGATGGAAAGACTGACTGAATTCCATACTAAACTGAAGCATTTTTATGATATCCTTAAAATATTTTAAGCGGGGCTGTGATTATCATCACCCAGTCAAAAGACTATAACTTAAATCACAAGAAATAAAATATGTGGATACTCGCATCTGAAAAAGGAAGGCATCTCCTCTAAGCCTCCACCCACAAAGCTACAGAAGCCTCCTTCTCTAATTTGCGTCTTGTAAGCAAACCTCCCACCCTCTCTACACGTTCTAAATCAATCACATACGCAACGAGATGCAAAGACCACCTTTTGTGGCTGCATGCTCCAAACAGCCCCCCCGCAGCTCTCCTCCCCTTATATACCTGCAGTACAAAAAAAAACCCACTCCACTTTACTCCAGTTTCCATAAGTAGATATACGCTACTTCTGCTGTGCTTCACGGATGCCAGTGCACAGGGCAACCCATCTGCCTATATTACCCACTTTTCTATGCACGCTAAAAAGACTCAAACAGCAGCATTTAATTGAGCTGCTCCACACCGTCAGATCAGTAGCTTTCTATATAAAGCAAACGTATTTTTGCAAGAGTAGTATCATAACCTGGCAAAACTTAGAAAGATTCCCCTTCACATCTCCTCGCTACTCAAGGATTATTCCTCTCATTAGCTTATGTCTCAGCAACAGAAAACATATGTCTGTGGCAGAATGGGCACAGAGGTACCATTTGTATTTATAGGATGCCAGGCCTCTGCTAGCACACACTGACAGCACAAGCCTCCATTTTGAGCCTCATGTTCAAAACTGTATTTTAGCAGTTATATTTAAAAGTTCATTTACTGACAGATGCATTCCCCTCTGTTGTCTCCCCTCCTTTCCTTCTCCCTCATGAATTCCTAACAGTTCTGCTCTTCTCTCCGTAAAACCTGCTTGCAGGTTTTTTTGCCACCTTAATACCAGAGCCTTACTCATTTTTCCTCTCTTTGCTCACTGATGTTTTGTAAGCATTTAGAGAGCAGTTTTTACCTACAGCTCTTCATGCAAGCACCTTTTCTTCCCCCAAACTACTATTTATAACACACACACTCTATCTCTTCAGGCATACTACATCATGCAATAAAGACAGGCGGCAAAACTAATCAAGAATGAGTAACTCGGGTTAAGATAGAGACCAGATCCTCTTCACAACTAAGAATTATTCAGGAACACTGGTATAGACTATAGTCATATTTCCACTCAGAATAATTAATAACATTTTCAGCTGTCACTCTAAATCACATATTTTTAAGCATTGTGAGCCAAAATCTTTACTTCACTTAGGCCTAGAACCGGGGTAGGTAGTTATTGCATTTGCTATAAACACATACCGTTTGATCTTAACATGCCTGAGTTCTCGGGATCAGATACACCACCAGTGAACCAAAATGAAGTACTACATCTACATTTCTGAACGAGTCCGTTTCTCATTTGGCTACTCGTTAAGGCCCTGTTCTTACCTAACAATTATACACACATTTAACTTCACCACCAAGGAGAGTTCCATTAATTTCAGTGAGACTACTCGTGGCAGAAGGAGCGAGCATGTGCACAGCGGCGGGGCCTACAAAGGGCGATATAAACCCGTTAGAATATTTAGCAGCTCTTCTTTGTTGTTATTTTAATATGATGTGAAAATATTAAGAATACTTTTAAAGTACTTGTTTTTTTTATTTCACATGTCTTATAAAGTAAACATAACAACAGGGACGTGAGCTTTATTTTTTACCCGTGAGTTTGTGTCACACTCTCCACAATTCACGACAGCTACTGTTAGAAACTGCAACAGCTGAACTATCACTTTAAAACACACACAGAGACAACCTTACAGTCATCACTAAACACTCGCAAATTTTTATTTACAAGTATCTAAACTATTTTTCAGCCACCAAAACTAATGCAAATGGAAAGAAAATCCAAGCAAGCCCATCATGTTTCCGTTTTCTGAAATTCTGCCTCTTATGAAAGTAACCCATCTGATGACAAATGGCTTCTATGTATCTATGCAATGCTCAGCCCGAAATGTGAAAGTCCAAGACATTCCCCAAGAGCTGAAGTCCAAACGATCCTGTTAAAAGATTGCTGCTGGAGCCCTGGCAGACTCCTCAGTGCTGCAGGTGCTGCTGTAGTCCCAGTCACTCTCCATTTATGCTGAGCCTCTTTCTTCAAATTAGTATTTGAAAGATTTTACCGGTAAGAGCACACTTGCAAATTCACAACCTTCAAAAATTCCTTTCTTTTTCCCCAATTATGGTCGTTTCACACCAGACCTGAGTCAGCTCACTGAGGCCTAGCCTCTGCTCCACGCTAAAAACCCTGCATAACGTGCACAAGCGGTCCCTCGGCGTAACCAAAACAACGGAGATCATGTAACTGTATCTTATTTAAAAACACTACTTATAAATCCTTTGAAATAACGAGTCTGACAAACATTTTCTTGTTCTCTCCAATAGTGATTTTTGGACCTTCCCCCTCCTTGAAGCCATAACGTGCATTTCTAAATGTATCTCCTGTAAAACATGACACACGCAGGTAATCTAAAATAACCACTGAAATAATACCTGAAACCAAGCTACAAACGTTCCCCTCCCTCCAAACGCGCGATACCTTAATTAATGGTGCGACAGAAGTCAGCC